>SZWC01007348.1:14593-95705 GCA_023375785.1 Penium margaritaceum | reverse complement strand
ACCTTTCGCTCGGATCGCGGCGGCGAGTTCCTCGGCGAGATGGACTCCTTCTTTGCTGAGCACGGCATTTTTCACCAGGTCTCCGCTCCTGCTACCCCACAGCAGAACGGTGTATCTGAGCGCTGGAACCGCACCATGGAGGATGCGGTCCGCGCCATGCGGTCTGAGTGCGGTCTCCCGGAGTCCTTCGCATTCGAGGGCTTCGCCTACATGACTTGGGTCTGGAACCGCCTCCCGCATGGTCCGCTTCCGGATCATGTTACACCGTACGAGCTCTGGTTTGGCCACCGTGCCGATCTTCGTCTCGCACGCGTCTGGGGATCCCTGGCCTCCGTATGGTACACCGAGGACCAGCAGGGGTCCAAGGTCTCCCCTCGGGGTCGCTTGTGTGCCTTCATCGGCATCTCCCCGCGGTCGAAGGCCTGGCGCTTTTGGGATCCCACTCGCCGTCGTGTCATTGAGTCCCGTGACGCGCTGTTTTTTGAGTCACTCACATACCGTGATCTGACTTTGATCACAGCGCTCTCTGCATCTCATGTCCCTTCCTGTGAGGGTCCTCGGCGGATGGGGGAGACCTCTTCGCCAGCGACCATTCCTCGCCAGGCTGATGTGTCCGCTCGAGTCCCCTCTCGATCTCCAGTACTTGATGATCCGGCTATCATTGCCGTTGGTCCAGAGATCCCACCTGTCCAGCCTGCTTCGCACCCCACAGGTACCGCTGCTCCAACGCCTCCCCCTGCATCACCCTCTGTGTCCACTGGCACCCCTGTTCCGGCGTCTGACCCAGCCCAGCCCACTCCTATCTCTACGTCGGCTGACACTCCTGTCTTAGTGTCCGGGCGAGCCTTGCCCGTTGTCATCCCCAGCTCAGTGTCTCCCACACATGCATCTCCGCGCACGGCATCTCCGACTGCCTCGTCTCAGCCCTCACCAGCTATGGTCGTACCTGTCCCTGTGGTCGTACCTGTTCCTGAGCCTGAGGTGCGCCCCTCGACCTCCGGTTACTCCCGTGAGCCTGGTGGTCGCCTTCGACCACTGGATTCTGGAGCTCAGCGAGCATCGGGTTCCGGACCTAGACGTTCCTCTCGCAGCATCGCGAGCGGTGATCCAGGCAAAAAGGCCTTAGGCCTGAGTGTCCGCACTGAGCTTTCAGAGGTACACCTTGCGTGCCCCATAGGGCACGACCTGGTCACTCGCGAGTTCCATATCGCCTGTGACGCAGCAGCTGATCTCGTGGCCGTCAGGCCAGTCACTGAGGCGTGTGCACTTGCCACGCAGAGTTCCCCCTCTATGGCGCCGGACCCGGGCACATTGAGGGAGGCTTCTCATCGCAGGATGCTGATGCCTAGCGAGCTGCTTGCGAGGATGAGCTTCGCGCTATCCGAGAGCACGGAGTCTACGAGCTGGTCGACCTTCCCCCTGGGAGGAAGGCGATTCAGGTCAAGTGGGTCTTTCGCAAGAAAGTGAAGCCGGATGGCTCACTGGAACGCTACAAGGCCCGCTTGGTCGTCAAGGGGTTCTCTCAGATTGAGGGAGTTGATTACACTGACACCTTTGCCCCTGTCGGCCACATGACCTCAGCACGAGCTCTATTCGGTGTAGTAGCTCAGCATGACTGGGAACTACACCAGATGGATGTGAACAACGCGTTCCTCCATGGCTCTTTGGATGAGGAGATCTACGTGGCTCAGCCACCTGGCTTTGAGGATGGTGACAAGGTCTGGCGCTTGCGCAAGTCCTTGTACGGCCTCAAGCAGTCTCCACGGTGTTGGAACCGGGAGATTACTGGCACCTTGACTCGCGCAGGATACGTACAGAGCGAGGCAGACCCCTCACTCTTCATCCTACCGACACCCGAGCGGTTAACCGCCATCCTGGTCTATGTTGACGACCTTCTGATCGCATCTCCGTCGCTGAAGGCCGTGAAGGAGGCCAAGGCTGTCCTTCAGACCGCCTATAGGATGAAGGACCTCGGTCCTGCATCGGTGTTTCTTGGTATAGAGATTGTGCGAGATCGCAGACATTAGACACTATTGCTACATCAGGCCCGATACGCACGAGTCGTGGGGGAGCGCTTTAGCGATCTCCTTGGTGCAGTGCCCACTGCTTCCACACCACTCACACCTGATGGGCAGGATGCCCTGAAGGTGGATGACCCTACACAGCTGGGGGAGACAGTGGACGTGACCTTGTACCTCCGTCTCATCGGATCTCTGATGTACCTGGCCACTACCACGCGTCCCGACATCGCGTTTGCCGTCAACCTCCTCGCTCAGTTCTCGCAGGCTCCACGTGCGAGAGCTCTTCACGTGGCTGTGCGAGTGGTACGGTATGTGGTCTCCACGCCGTATCTCGGACTCTGCTTTTGTCGGCAGTGTTCGGTGGTCCTTGACGGCTACACTGACAGCGACTGGGCTTGGAGTCCTGACGGGCGCAGTCGCACTGGCTACATGTTTCTGCTCGGTGGTACCGCTTTGTCTTGGCGAAGCGGGAAGCAGGGCTGCATCGCACGTAGCTCGTCGGAGGCAGAGTATGTGGCTTTGGGGGCAGGGGCTGCTGAGGCAGTTTGGCTGCAGCGCTTGTTTCTTGAGCTTGGGTAGTCAGTACCCGCCATGGTGCTGCGTTGCGACAACCAGAGTGCTCTCGCCATTGCGGAGAACTCTGGTGTTTTTCATGCTCGCACAAAGCACATTGCGGTTGAGCATCACTTCATTCGTAATCTGGTGGAGAGACGCGTGATCTCCATCATGTGGGTTGGCACTGACTTGCAGCGAGCTGATTTCTTGACAAAGGCACTTGCCCGCGGAAAGTTCCTTGTGGCCATTCGTTCTGTTGGGCTTCGCCCCGTGCGTGACAGTGGTTGAGTGTGGGATGTACATTGCCGTCTCATCTGTCTGTGTCACTCACTATGTGGTTGTACCAGTGCTGCACGCGTATGGACATGCGTACCATCGGGTCATGGGGGAGTGTTGTGCTTTGTGCCGTTCCTGTACAATTTACTGTGACCACTCGGCCGTGTCCATACTCGTGCCGATCCCTGAGGCAGGCAGCCCTAGTGACACCGACGCAACGACAGGCGGCGGACTACCCGTCTGGAGCTGACCGACCACTGTTCCAGAGCCCCAGATGTCACCGGGACTCCTTGTTGTGCCTTTTACGTCTTGCAGGCGCCTTTCGGCAGACTATGCATAAGGCCCATTTGCATGTTTTTGCATTGTATACTCGCTGTCAGTCGATGGATGCATGCATGTGACCAGTCGTTGCGTGTGTCTTTTGATTCTGCACGTCTAGGTTCAGACGGCGTAGGATTCTGACATGTGTGCGCAGAGTTACGGCCAAAACAGTGTTTTTGGGCCGGTTTTAGGACAGCTCTTGGACTGCCGTGTGCGACACCCGCCGTGCGCCGCGGTAGGTATTTATGCCGTGGACCTGTCAGTTGTCATCTCTCTCTGCATATGCTATATTGAAGCATTCTGACACTTTGACTTGTGTCTCCTAGCCAAACCCTTGCCGTTGTGTGTACGACCTTTGACTGTCGTCACCGTCTGACTAGGCACTGACGCCCGGTCAGCGGCCGTGTTGCTAGGAAGCTTCTAAGCACTTTCTCCCTATGACTGGTCACACGCACAAGTCCGGCATCGATCGGTGGACGGACAATACAAGACATGCAAATCGGGCTCGAGAGCCAGTCCACCGAGAAAACTCTAGCACCTGCAGAAAAACTGCAGAGCACCCCAGCAAGCACCCGGAACATCGTGGCAATCGTCTGGCAGCTGCTGGTGGCTGGATCCACCAACCGTCAGTGCTCCGGCGCCAGCTGGGCTCGCATCAGGGATCTGCACGAGCATGGACACGACCGAGTGGTCACAGTAAGCTGTACAAATGGACGGAAACAACTCACACCACAACACTCCCCCATGACCCGATGGTACGCATGTCCATACATGTGCAAAACTGACACAGGTGTACAACAAGATGCTCAACAGTCCATGCTCACACACCCCACTCTCAGCCACTCTCAGGCAAGGGGCGTAGCCCGACAGAACGAATGGCCACCATGAACTTTCCACGCGCAAGTGCCTTGGTCAAGAAGTCAGCCCGCTGCATGTCCGTGCCGACCCAGATGATGGAGATCACTTTTCGCTCCACAAGATCATGCACAAAGTGATGCTCAACAGCAATGTGCTTCGTGCGTGCATGAAACACACCAGAGTTCTCTGCAATGGCAAGAGCACTCTGGTTTTCACAGCACAGAACGATGCAAGGCACAGACTGACGCAACTCACGAAATAGACGCTGCAGCCACACCGCCTCAGCATCCCCAGCCCCTAGAGCAACATACTCAGCTTCTGATGAGTTACGTGCGATACAACCCTGCTTGCCACTACGCCACGACACAGCGGTGCCACCAAGCAGGAACACGTAGCCTGTCCGACTGCGCCCATCAAGACCCCACGCCCAATCACTGTCTGTGTAGCCGTCGACTACCACCGAACACTGCCGTCGAAAGCAGAGTCCAAGGTACGGTGTGGACACAACGTACCGCACCACTCGCACAGCCGCATGAAGGGCTCTCGCCCGAGGACACTGTGAGAACTGTGCAAGGAGGTTGACGGCAAAGGCAATGTTGGGTCGTGTGGTAGTGGCCAAGTACATCAAGGAGCCAATCAGGCGCAAGTACAGGGTCACGTCCACTGTCTCCCCCAGGTCTGCGGGGTCATTCACCTTCAGAGCATCCTGCCCGTCAGGTGTGATGGGGGTGGAGGCTGTAGGAACTGNGCACCACTCGCACAGCCGCATGAAGGGCTCTCGCCCGAGGACACTGTGAGAACTGTGCAAGGAGGTTGACGGCAAAGGCAATGTCGGGTCGTGTGGTAGTGGCCAAGTACATCAAGGAGCCAATCAGGCGCAAGTACAGGGTCACGTCCACTGTCTCCCCCAGGTCTGCGGGGTCATTCACCTTCAGAGCATCCTGCCCGTCAGGTGTGATGGGGGTGGAGGCTGTAGGAACTGCACCCAGAAGGTCAGCAAACCGCTCCCCCACAACGTGGGCATAACGTGCCTGATGCAACAAGAGTGTCTGTCGCTGACGATCACGCACGATCTCCATCCCGAGAAACACAGCTGCAGGACCAAGGTCCTTCATCCTGTAGGCAGCTTGGAGAACTGCCTTGGCCTCCTTCATGGCCTCCATAGAAGGAGATGCAATCAGGAGGTTGTCCACGTAGACTAGGATGGCGGTGAAACTCTCAGCTGTCTGTCTGAGAAAGAGGGACGGGTCAGCGTCACTCTGTACGTAACCGGCACGTGTCAGTGTACCAGTGATCTCCAAGTTCCAGCACCTCGGTGACTGTTTCAAGCCGTACAAGGCCTTGCGCAAGCGCCAGACCTTGTCACCGACCTCGAATCCAGGTGGCTGGACCATGTAGATCTCCCCCTCTAAGGTCCCATGGAGGAACGCGTTGTTCACATCCATCTCGTGCAGCTCCCAATCGTGGTGAGCAACAACCCCGAACAGAGCGCGAGCGGTGGTCATGCGGCCAACGGGTGCAAAGGTGTCAGTGAAATCTACTCCCTCAACCTGCGAGAACCCCTTGGCCGTCAAGCGAGCCTTGTAGCGATCCAGTGTGCCATCAGGCTTCACCTTCTTGCGAAAGACCCACTTGGCCTGTACAGCCTTCCGCCCAGGCGGGAGGTCGACAAGCTCATAGACACCGTGGTCACGGATAGCTCTCAGCTCATCCTCACAAGCAGCACGCCACAGGTCTGCATCGTGAGCTGAGAGTGCCTCCTTCAACGTGCCTGGATCATGCATCGTCAAGGGAGTGCTTCGGGTGGCTAAGACACACGCCTCCGGACTCGGTCTGACCACGACAAGGTCGGCTGGTGCATCGCAAGCGACCAAGAACTCTCGAGAGACCAACTCGTGGCCGACAGGACATGCTGGGTGCACCTCAGTGTAGTCTGCCTGGACACTCAAGCCAAGGGCCTTCGTGCCAGGCTCGCCACTCTGAATACTACGAGTCGGGCGTCTGGGCGCAAAGTCAGCAGTCCGCTGAGTCCTAGAGGCCAATGGTCGAAGGCGACCGCCGGGCTCGCGGGAGTAGCCCGATGCAGCACTCACCTCAGGCTGTGGGGAAGGCTGCTAAGCCAGAGCCGTAGGGGATATGGGTGCATGCACGGGAGTGCGTGTGACGGAGGGGACTGACACTGGTACGGGATCAGGTGTGCCAGAGGGGACCGACACTGGTACGAGATTGGGTGTGCCAGATGGGACCGACACTGGTACGAGATCAGGTGTGCCAGAGGGGTCTGACACCGGCACGGGATCAGGTGTGCCAGAGGGGACTGACGCTCGTACGGGATCAGGTGTTGCACATGGGACCGGCACATGCGCGAGATCGGGTGTGCCAGAGGGGTCTGACACCGGCACGGGATCAGGTGTGCCAGAGGGTACTGATGAGGTGACTGGACCCACAGCCACGATGGCCAGATCGTCAGCAGCCGGAGACCGGAGCACAGGTGAGGAGGCCCGGCCGGATCCATCCGCAGGACTAGACTCCCCCATCCGCCGGGAGGCCACACAAGTAGGAACGTGGTCGGCGGCCAGCGACAGAATGCTGGACAAGTCGCAATAGGTGAGAGCCTCAAAGAAGAGAGCATCTCGAGACTCGACAATGCGATGGCGAGCAGGGTCCCAAAAACTTCAGGCCTTCGACCGCGGGGAGATGCCGAGGAAGATACACATGCGTCCCCGAGGTGAGACCTTAGACCCCTGCTGATCCTCGGTATACCAGACACAGGCGAGGGACCCCCAAACGCGAGCAAGACGGAGATCAGCACGATGGCCGAACCACAACTCGTACGGTATGACATGGTCTGGGAGTGGACCATGCGCAAGCGGTTCCAGACCCACGTCATGTAGGAGAAGCCCTCAAAGGCAAAGGACTCCGGTAGACCGCACTCAGACCGCATAGCGCAAACCGCATCCTCCATGGTGTGGTTCCAATGCTCAGATACACCGTTCTGTTGTGGTGTAGCAGGGGCGGAAAGCCGGTGAAAGATACCGTGCTCGGCAAAGTAGGCATCCATCTCGCCCAAGAACTCGCCACCACGATCTGAGCAGAATATGTGCAGGGTGTGACGAGACTGACGCTCAGCCATCACAAGCCACAGGCGGACCGCCAATGCGGCATCGCTCTTCTGGCGGAGGCTGTAGACCCACCGCATCCGGGTGAAGTCATCAGTCAGGGTGAGAACATATCGACCCCGATCAGAGAGGGACTCGACTGGAAGAGGACCGAGAAGGTCCGAGTGGACCAACTCTAGTGGGCGCAGTGCCCGGGATGAGGAGTCAGGGTAAGAGCAGCGATGCATCTTACCCTGGGCGCAAAAAGACAGTCGGTCTTGGACGACTTCTCAAAGGAAGCTGCGTCAAGACGGAGGGCTGGCTGAGTGCGAATGAGCTTGGACACAGTGTCCGAGCTCACATGGCAGAGGCGCCGATGTAACAAGCGCTGGTGCTCAGGGGAGAGAACACCAGTGACAAACACTCGCGCAGAGGAAAGAGGTGGAGAAGAGACAGAGGGAGTGCAACGAGACACACGATACAGGTCATCAACAACAGAGGCACGAAGCACAATGGCGTGTGTGTCAAGAGCAGTCACTGTGGCAGAGTCAGCAGAGTGCTCAACAGTGAGACCCATCCTNGACCCTGTGCGAACAGACCGAACGGACGCAACGGGACCGAGCACAACAAAGTCACTACGACGACAGGTCATGTGATGGGTGGCCCCTGAGTCAATAATCCAGGTGCCACCCGGCTCACGACCAGTCGTCGACACTGAGCAACGGGCCACAGAACACTCTGCCTCTGCTGGACGCTCAGTAGAGGACCCGGGACAACGACGAACAACACGGATATGTGACTTGTCAAGCCAATCGGTACTGTCAGGTCCATCCTCATCGCAAGCCATCACAGCTCCACCACAAGCATCATCACGAGCAACAGACGCAGTAAGACAAGCTGTATCGGGACCACTCGGCTGTGATAACATACTCGCACCTCCCTGAGTACGGAACACCAGCAGCTGACGAAGCTCCGCGATCGTGCGATCCCGAGGGTCCACATCACCTCTGCCGCCTGATGAAACGGATGCGTCTGCTGCACTCGTGGTCGCGGCGTTCCCAGTCCGTGTGTCACGCGAGGAAATCCGCTGCGTGTGCGCCGCCTGAAGGCCGCGCATGATCCGAGTCCAGTCAAGGGGCTGCTCACACTCCGTGTAGCGGTGAGCGCCTCCATAGTTGTAGCAGTGGACAGAACATCCACTGCCACTACTCGCCGGCTGCTACTGCTGCTGCTGCTGTCCCTTCCCACGTCGCTTCTTCCCCTTCTTCCCCTGTGCGGCCGTTGCAATACCCTGAGTGTGGCCGCTCGGTGTAGAGGAGGAGGAGGAGGAAGCGGTGGGGGTGGGACTGGTGAGCAGGGACAGAGGCGTAGGAGGCGTCGCAGTCACTGCTGCAACAAGTGGACTCTGCTGATGGACGATGGCAGCCTCATGAGCTGATGTGGCCTGGATGAAGTAGCGATGGGCCCAAGGAAGGAGCTGTAGTGACTCTGACAACTCAGAAAGAGCCACACGATCGAAGCCCGTAAAGAGCTTCACGTGGTCCAAATGCGCCCCCATCATGATGGTGTCGAGTGCCCACAGCTGCGTCCCGCCACCGGTCCCAAGACGCGTGTAAAGGTGCATCGCGCGCCTCCAGTAGTCAGTTGCAAGCTCTGTGGGACCCTGACGGAGGGAGTGAAACTCACGTAGTCGGGCAGCCCTCGTGGCATGGGTCTCCGCAGCGAGAAGTGTCAGGGCCAGCTCCCACCCCTGACGTGGATCTGCTCCAGTCCCGGTCCCGGCCTCACCAAGAAAGGGTCGGAAGTCGACCACAGTCTCCCGCGGCATGGCGTAGAGTAGACCCCGCATCGCTCTTGCTGCTGTATGGACCTGGTGAGCGTCGCGGGTCTGGTACTGGCTGTGGTAGTAGGGCCAGACACCCTCAGAATCGGCCCACACCTGAAACAAGGTCTCCCAGCAATCAAAGTCCTCCTCACTATCGTAACGGGGTGGAGGTGTCTCAAAGTCCTTCGGTCGCCGCTCCGTGGGGAGGGCGATCTCAGGCTCGGGAGACGGTGGACGAGGTATGGGGAGCCCACCAGTGAGAGAAACACCACCAAAGGTGAACGCTGCTGAACGACGCGGCTGATCCTGACGGCGAGAAGGTGGCGGAGTGGGAGGCTGTGATCCCAAACGTAACTCACGGATGCGCTCCTCAAGCACACGAATCTCGTGCTCGCGTGAGTCATCCTCAATCTCCTCCTNTCTGGACCTGGTGAGCGTCGCGGGTCTGGTACTGGCTGTGGTAGTAGGGCCAGACACCCTCAGAATCGGCCCACACCTGAAACAAGGTCTCCCAGCAATCAAAGTCCTCCTCACTCTCGTAACGGGGTGGAGGTGTCTCAAAGTCCTTCGGTCGCCGCTCCGTGGGGAGGGCGATCTCAGGCTCGGGAGACGGTGGACGAGGTATGGGGAGCCCACCAGTGAGAGAAACACCACCAAAGGTGAACGCTGCTGAACGACGTGGCTGATTCTGACGGCGAGAAGGTGGCGGAGTGGGAGGATGTGATCCCAAACGTAACTCACGGATGCGCTCCTCAAGCACACGAATCTCGTGCTCGCGTGAGTTATCCTCAATCTCCTCCTCATCCCAGGAGTCCACCTGTGATGAGTGATGCTGAGGCCGCGGCGCTGTGTAGGGCGTAGACTGCTGAGCAGATGGTGCAGCTCCAGTAGATCCTCCAGGTGGCTGCTGTGAAGTCATCGAACGACCCCGCAGTAACTCTGTGATCTCCTGCAATGCATCGGACTGCCTCTGTTGCTGCCGGTGCATCTCGTCCTGTGACCGACAAAGCTCGTCGATCATGCGTGACTGCGATCGCGGACTCATAACGCCCGAAGAGGAGGAAGAGGGGTCAACAAGTCTTTTGTCCTTGTCACGGACCGGCGCCATCGCAACGCTCAGTATGGGGCCGAACGTCAAAAATACTCCAAACAAGAAACTGACAGCGTTTCTCGAGGACTTGAAACGTCTGGAAAAATTGACGTTTTGACCCCAAAACTACTGACGTCAGCAGAGTCGGTGATGACGTCAGCGTTTTTTACGCTAGCGAAAAAATGCTAGAGTTTTTTTTCGCTAGCGGTTTTTACGCCAGCGTTTTGTTTTTGTTTTTTTAGTTTTTTTTTGGACGGTCACGCGAACCCTGCGTGACCGGTGGGGTGACCTCGTCATCCCCTGCTCGCGGCTGCGCAGGGGCTGCGCAAGGGGTGCGCAGGCCTGCGCAGTGCCATGCAGGCCTACGCAGTGCTGCGCAGTTTCTGCGCAACTGCGTAGCACTGCTGTGCAGCAACAGTGCTGCGCAAGCTCGCCGCTGCGCGGATCTGCTGCTGCTGCACTGCTGTAGCCGCTGCCGCTGCTGCAATGCTGCTGCTGCCGCTGTTGCTGCTTCGCTGCTGCTGCTGCACTGCTGGTGCTGCTCGCGGCTACTGGTGCCGGCGCAGCTGCAACCTGGTGCCGCTGCTACTCCTTTTTTTTTTTGCGCTGCCACTGCTCGAAGCCGCCGCCGCAAGCTGCTGCTGCGAGCTGCTACTCCTTTTTTTTTGTGCACAGGCTGGCAGCCAGACACGGCTGCTGCTGCCACCCGGTGCTGCTACTGCCACCCGGTTCTGTTGCTGCTGGCCGGCGTGGCTGCTGGATCTTGTCACTGCCGCAGCTCCACTTGCTACGGTGGTGGCGATTGCGTGGTGACGTCGCTGCTGCCAACGTCGGCTGCGACGGGTCCCTGGATGTGGCGGCGGCGGTGACTCTCACTGCTGCTGCCTGTACTGCGTCTGTGCGGCGCAGCTCAGCGAGAGGGGTCTCGCTGCTCTGATACCATGAGAAATTGCTAAGAAGCTTCCTAACCTTGCTGATACTGATGTGGCGACACTGTCCAGTCAGCTGACGCACTAGCAAGCAAGCAGGTGCAAGAAACAGCAAGGATCAGGCTAGGGAGACGAGCAAAGTCTCATAAGCTCCAATAGCTTAGTAATGTAGAGAGAAATGACAACTGACAAGCACACAGCATAAATACCTGCCGTGGCACACGGCGGGTGACGCACGCGGCAGTGTCAGTTTGTCCTAAAACCGGCTCAAAAACCACTGTTTTGGCCGTAACTCTGCGCATAGGCATCCAAACGCAACACCGTCTAAACCTAGAGATGCAGAATCTTGAGCTAGACGCTACGAGTGGTCACACGCACAAGTCCGCCATCGATTGGTGGACGGACAATACAAAACATGCAAATCGGGCTCGAGAGCCAGTCCACCGAGAAAACTCTAGCACCTGTAGAAAAACTGCAGAGCACCCCAGCAAGCACCCAGAACGTTGTGGCAATCGTCCTGCAGCTGCTGGTGGCTGGATCCACCAACCGTCAGTGCTCCGGCGCCAGCTGGGCCCGCATCGGGGATCTGCACGAGCATGGACAGGGCCGAGTGGTCACAGTAAGCTGTACAAATGGACGGAAACAACTCACACCACAACAGGGGGGGGCGGGGGTTGTCCAGCTTATCCGGCCCTCCTCCCGTGCACGCTCGCTCGTTGAGCGAGTGAGTGGGTGTGGGGGGAGGAGGGAGCGAGGAGGGGGGGGCGTCCGCCCCTCTGACCCGGCCCCTCCGTTGGTCGGCCGACGGTGCCGACGGGGCCGAGGGGGCCCACGGGGCCGACGGGCCGAAGGGACCCATGGGGTCGACGGCCCCCTCCGAAGGGCACCTCGGAGGGGCTCGACGGGGTCCTCCGAGGGCCTCGTTGAGAAGGGGAGGAAAAAGGGGGGGAAGGGGGTGGTGCGAACGGGGCCGACAGGCCCCTTCAGAGGACCCCCCCTCAGAGGAGGGTTGTGAGGCCCTCCTCACAATGGCAGCAACAGCTGCAGTGGCAGGTACAGTTGCTGCGGTTGGTACTGCTGCTATTGCTTCTTCTGCTGCTGTTGCTCTATGCAGCAGCTGTTTCTTGCTGCTACCGCCGTGGCTGCTGCTGTTGTACGCTGCTTGTGTTGTCACCGCTGTTGCAGTAGCTGCTGTTGCTTTTGCTATATGCTGCTGGTGCTGCTCTACGTAGCAACTGTTGCTGCTGCTTGCTGTTGCCGCTGCGGGTACTGTTACTGCTGCTACCGTTGCTGTTGCACGCTACTGCTGCTGCCGCCGCTGCTGCAGTAGCTGCTGCTACTATATGCTGCTGCTGCTGACGCTGCTGCTACAGCGGCTAATGCGTTACTGCAGCTGCTTTTGCCGTTGCTGCTACTGCTGCACCCTCCTGCTGCTGCTACTGCTCCACTTTGCTGCTGCTGCTGCCGACGTTGCTACTACTACAGACGCTGCTACACTGGCTACTGCTACTGTTGTTTTTGCTGTTGCCGCCGCACTCGCTATTGCTCCTTTTCGTTCACCGCCCCTGTGGCGTTCACTTGTAGTTGTTTCGCGCTCCCTCACGCTGCTGCCGGCGTGGCGCCACGTGGCGCATTCTCTTTGCGTTTCGCCCACTACTGCTGCTTCTGTTACTCACACGCCCCCCTGTGCTCTGATACCAAGTTGGAAATAACTTGTAGGGCATACAGGCCCATGCAAAAACGAACATGAGCTCTGTATGTGAGTGCGATACAAGACGGCAAGAATTTGGCTAAGTCTGGAACGCTGAATATAAAGAACAAGGAGAGTTTAGAAATGAGCCCGTAGCGGGCTTGTTTAGGTGTGCCAACAGCTAACCAAACCGGGCCCCGTCACCCCTGCTGAACCCAAATGAGTCAACAGGGAGAACACATTGCATACACCACGAGAGGAACAAAGGTGGTCTCCTCAAGGCACCGGAACAGCTCTCCGAGTGCTCGGGTCTCGACCACCGAGAAAAAATGAGCAGTGCCAACAAATCTCGGAATCAATATCCAGACATCACAGACGGCTTTCTGAACATCGGAAGTCCCACAACAGCCATCGGGTCTCCTCGTCGTAGCGGTACAGTCAACCGGGTGCGCGGGTCTCAATCCACCGAGAAAACTCTCCGACCTCCTGACAAGCCCACATGGCTGCCGGAACGCATCGACCGCGTCTCGTCGGCGCTGTCGTAGGTGCTGGAGAAGTCTCGGTGCAGTCCGGAGGCCTGTCGTGTCGCCACGCCCTCCTTTGCCATATACCCCGAATGTGGGTATATTGGTAAACTAGCAGTGTCGGTCGTGACGGGTGGAAGCCACACAAACCAACACTCCCCATGGCTAACGCAGCCATCCACACCAGAACGAATGAACGAAGGCATGGAACAACGTATGCCAAACCACAATATGCACTAGGCAATCATACATGCACACATCTGCTACTCTTCTAAGGTCTCCCTAGACACAGGCACATGCTACCAAGTGCCTCGGTCTTGACCATGAGAGGAGGGCTGCACACGTGCAGAAACCAGTGTAATGCCCATCACACACATGTCAGGCAACAAGATGGTCTCCTCGTGACACTGGCGGCACCAGGGCCCGGGCCTCGACCGGTATGAGCAATCCAACACAATAGTATCATCATCCAAACATAAGATCATGGGAGGATCCACTCGTAACACGGGTGCAACGCACCACGTGTCCGGGTCTCGACCAACAGCTCGCATGCACATGCCACACACAGTATAGCCACACACCAAGACACACGATCAAATGGTCTCCTCGTGACAATGGTACAACACACCAAGTGTCCGGGTCTTGACCAACAGGGTGCTACCATGTACATGCAACTGTGCAGGCACGCAGCATGAGCCACATGCGGGATGCTGTAGATGCTCAGAACAGAGCATGGACCTCGCCATGCATCTCCCATGACGTCGCGTCAGGTTGAGGTCCACACAACACTCCCCCTGGACAGATGAATCTGGCAACGATGTCCTCAATGGAGATGCTGATGTCGTAGCTTAACAGATCCTGGGCGATGAGTCATGTGGTGTGTCCAACACACAGAGATAGCTCCCCCTGTCACCTGCGAGTCGACTCCCTCCCTCAAAGACAAAGTGGTATCTCCGGCTACGACTCCTCACGTGAATCTGCATCACCTGGGGTATACCAGTCCTCGCGTGACTGCTGAGGGTTCTAACTCACAGTCTCTCCTGCCTCCGCACTACCGCGATGCATCTGTGTATGCCGGAGGAACATGAATGGGCGAGCAGCACGCGTGCGTGCATGAAGTGGTGGAGCTGGCCACCGATACGGGATAGCACACCGTGAGACACAAGGGTGTAGTGCCAGACGAGGAGAGCTGGAGCGACGAACCGGATCACCACTCGTGGATGAAGATGACGATGGGGCAGGTGAGTCGGGTGGATGAAGGTGCGTGACGGTAATAGTAGGAGGAGCGATGATGGGGGAGACAGGAGCGAGGATGGCGGAAGCCAAAGGCACGCTCACCTCTCCTATAATAGTGTCCCCAACGGACGTCATACTCGGAGCTCATACAAGATCCTCCTCGGGTATAGGTGTGCCAGATGCTGCTGGCGGAAGGCTCCTGCCGATAGCAGTGATGCTACTCTCCTATGAGAATCGCTCACGCGTTGCCATCATCTCCCATTGTAGCATGACTACACGCTCCTGCAGATTAGCATAATCTGCCTCGGACATGTCGAGGTGGCCCATGATGACCTGGTGTAGAATAAACTCTGCCTCACTGGATACTGCACATGCAGACTGCACAACTCGTGAGTACAGCGCCATCTGCATCTTTGCTGCTGAAGACGACAGAACTGGTGCTGCTGCATCCTCCTGGGGGTCAACCAAGGTCGCAATGTGCTGAGACGCTAGAACATCGGATGCAGCTGCAGGTGTCGCATCCACATCACAGCTCGTGTCCGTCATGCAAGGAGTGAGCGGTCGCATGCCGAGAGAGAAGGAGAAGGAGGAGTCGTCAGATTCCGTAGAGCATGTAGAAACGTCGTCCGTGCAGGTATTGCCACTCATGGTATCGATGTGATTGGTAGGGTCACCAACAGGTGAAACCGAGGGGGCAGAACTCAGCTCCTGCTGACAAGGTGACTCCATCTGCGTGTAATGATCTGCACCACTGTCCTCAACTGCCGCCGTAGTGGACACATGTGTGCAGGGCTCCGGCTCCACAATGTCCGTCAAGGCAACCAACAAGCGCAGCTGAAGCTCACGCAATGTCTCGCCGGGAAGGCTGGTCTCTGCCACCTGCTAAATAATGGAGTGTAGACCACCATCTGACCCCGTCATGTGTGTCGGTGCTCCATCCTGTGCACGGGACGTAGACTCAAGGAACATGGGTTACTCCTGACGCTGAAGCTGGTGCTCAGGTAGCACACATGACACGGAGAAACCTGCTGAGTCTGGTGCAGCACGTGTCCCAATGACACCTCTCAGAACTGCTGCTCTCAAGAATGCCTCAACCTCTAAAAGACCGACCGGCCGACTCTGCTCATGCACTGTGACTGTTGTCGTACTAGTGTGAATCTCGTGCGCCAACGCCCCCGGAGATCCGTGTGGGGTATCGTGATCCGCGCGGGACTCCTCTGCCACCGCCAGGCCGCTACCGGTCGGAGTCGCAAGTGGCACCGCCAAGGCACGCGGGACGTGCACTCCTCGTGATGCAACCTGCTGCTGTAGAATGTCTGACTGCTGCCCCAGCGTAGATGTCGACCTCAATGACATGCACGTCCCAAGCACCCCAACATCCGCCGGACTGGTGTGAGTCTGCTGCACACTCTCCCCCAAAAGCATCGTAGATGCATCTCGATCCGTACGAGACTCCTGTGCCACCCCTGGGCCTCTACAAGTCGGAGCCGCGAGTGGCACCGTCCAAGAACGTCGTGCCTGCGCTCCTCCTGATGTCGTCTGCTGCTGTGGAAGATCTGGATCCAACCTGGATGATGAAAGGCAACTCTCCACCATGAACACCATGTCGGGGTCAGACTCCACACCATGTGCTGTCACCGTATCATCTGAGTCTGCCTGAGCTGACGCTCGAGCAGCACGGCCTGGCAGGAGTACGGATCTTGTCGCTACTGTCACATCACACAATGTGCGGTGACCACACTCCCCCTCGACAGGTACAACAATGGAGGCCGAGGAGGTGGAGGATGTATCAACACCGGCACGAGCACACCGTGCGGAGCGCTGACGCCGATGTCACAGAGTCACTCAAGTAGAATGATTGCATGAAGGCATGTCATCGCGAGATGGCTTCGTGGTCGCAGAGTGAAGGATTGATAGGATGGTGGTAGCCTGGGACTCGATGGCAGGTGGAGCTGAAGGTACACCATCCGATGAGGAAGGAGGAGAGGATGGAGGAGATGCGATCGAAGAGGCCGTCGACAAGCGAGTAGCCAAAGCACGCTCAGTGACGACGAGGTCACAAAGCCGCTGCACCGTCTGCCAGAGGCGGTGGATCTCGACGAATATGCTCGCTGGAGGTCCAGCTAGGGGATCTACCAACGCCGGTAGATCCGTATGCTGTGGAGGACGCAGGCTCGGACGAGGCTGTAGCCAAGGTGGATGCCAGCCGGGAGGGTGCATCCAACAGCGACGCCAACCATAACGTCCATCACCATGGTAGTAATAGGCAAATGCGCAAGGCGCCTGCTCAGATGTCCGCGCACTCATCTCGTGTGCTGGACGATGGATAGGTACCGAGGGAACCTAAACCCCTGGTGGTAAACACCAAGCCAAGGGAGAGAATGAGGCCAGTAGGTATAGTCACTCTTGGAGGTCACGGCGTCCGGGTTAGCAAAGGTGACCAGACGGACGAGCTGCACTACCACAGCACGCCCAAAGACGACAGTCCGTCTAACTACTGCCACTAATGCTGCTGCCACTAAAAGAATGAAGACTACTCCAAGACTAGAAGGGGTGGCGGCTGCAGGTGTGGTTGCTGCTCCATGTGGTAGATGACCCAGCCGTCGGAGATGATAAGACTCAATTCCGCCGTCGATCCTACGGGGTAAAGTGCGTGCAACAATCCACGGGCCCCGGGAAGACGCCGGTCCAGGCTGCGTCTTGAAGCGGAGATTGCTGCCGACGACCGTCCGCTGTTAGTTGAGAAGGCAAAATTGCAAGCTGTCGCGTAGTCGCCGCACTATGTAGTCGTTGACACTCCACCGTCTGATGCTGCTATTGCGGCTAAGAGAGCTGCCGCTGCTGTGGCGGTAGTAGTTGGAAGATCATCCCTTTTTGTATTGTTTTTTTTTCCTTGCCCACGGCCACCCCCTTTTATTTTTGGTGCCCTCACCTTCCAACCCGTTTTTTCTAGTTCTCCCCTTTGCTCTCCTTAAGCCATCACCTTTTTTGTTTCTTTTTCTCTCCTTTTTTTTCCACTCGCTTTAAGGCGTACCCCTTTTCATATTTTTTTGTCAATCGCCCCCCCTTTTTTCGATTGCCCCTAACGTGGGCAATCGGAGAAAGTAGGGGAGGGGAGAGGTGTCTGGCTTGTCCGGCCCTCCTCCTGTGCACGCTCGCTCACTCACTTGCTCGCTCGCTGAGCAAGCAGGTGAGCGAGTGGGTGTGGGGGGAGGAGGGAGCGAGGGGGGGGGGGGAGCCCNGGGGGGGTGGGGGGGGGGGGGGGGGGGGGGGGGGGGGGGAGTCCCGTCCGCCCCTCTGACCCGGCCCCTCCGTCGGTCGGCCGACGGCGCCGACGGGGCCGAGGGGGCCCACGGGGCCGACGGGCCGAAGGGACCCACGAGGCCGACAGGCCCCCTCCGAAGGGCCCCTCGGAGGGGCTCGGCGGGGCCCTCCAAGGGCCACGTTGAGAAGGGGAGGAAAAAGGGGGGGAAGGGGGTGGTGCAAACAGGGCCGACAGGCCCCTTCAGAGGGCCCCCCCTCAGAGGAGGGCTGCGAGGCCCTCCTCGCAGTGGCATCAACAGCTTCAGCGATAGGTACAACTACTGCGGTTGCTACTGCTGCTACTGCTCTACGCAGCAGCTGTTGCTCCTGCTTGCTGCTGCCACCGCGGTTGCTGCTGTTGCACGCTGCTAGTGCTGCCGCTGCTGTTGCAGTAGCTGCTGTTGTTGCTGCTATATGCTCCTGGTGCTGCTCTGCGCAGCAGCTACTGTTGCAGCTTGTTGCTGCCGCCGCGGCTGCTGCTACTGCACACTGCTGCTACTGCCGTCGCTGTTGCACGCTATTGCTGCTGCCGCCGCTGCTGTAGTAGCTGATGCTGCTGCTACTGCTATATGCTTCTGCTGCTGATGCTACTGCTGCAGCGACTGATACACTGCTACAGCTACTTTTGCAGCTGTTGCTTCTACTACACGCTCTTGCTACTACTGTTGCTGCACTTTGCTACTGCTTCTGCCGACGCTGCTACCGCTCCTGTTGCACTTTGCTGCTGCTGCCGCCGACACTACTTCTGCAACTGACGCTGCTGCTGCTGCCGACGCTACTGCTGCTACCGCCGCTACTGCTGTGGCTACTGTTGTTATTGCTTTTACTTTTGCCACTGCAGTCGGTATTACTCCTTTTCACGGCTCACCGCCTCTGTGGCATTCACTTGCAGTCGTTTCGCGCTCTCTCACATTGCCGCCAGCGTGGCGCCACGTGGCGCGTTCCCTTTGCGTTCCGCCCACTGGTGCTGCTTCTGCTGGTCACATGCCCCCGTGTGCTCTGATACCAAATTGGAAATAACTTTGAGGGCATGCAGGCCCATGCAAAAACGAACATAAGCTCTGTGTGTTAGTGCGATGCAAGACGGCAAGAATTTGGCTATATCTGGAATGTTGAATATAAAGAACAAGGAGGGTTTACAAATGAGACCCTAGCGGGCTTATGTAGGGGCGCCGGCAGCTAACCGAACCGGGCCCCGTCACCCCTGCTGAACCCAAATGAGTCAACAGGGAGATCACACGGCATACACCACGAGAGGAACGAAGGTGGTCTCCTCGAGGCAACGGAACAGCTCTCTGAGTGCCCGGGTCTCGACCACCGAGAAAACATGAGCAGTGCCAAAAAATCTTGGAATCAACGTCGAGACATCACAGACGGCTTTTCGAACATCGGAAGCCCCACAACAGCGATTGGGTCTCCTCGCCGCACTGATACAGTGAACCGGGTGGGCGGGTCTCAACCCACTGAGAAAAGTCTCCTACCCCTGACAAGTCCACATGGCTGCCGGAACGCATCGACCGCGTCTCGCTGGTGCTATCGTAGGTGCTGGAGAAGTCTCGGTACAGTTCGGAGGCCCGTCGTGTTGTCACGCTTTCCTCTGCCATATACCCCAAATGTGGGTATATCGGTAAACTAGCAATGTTGGTCGTGACGGGTGGAAGCCACACAAACCAACATGACCTGTGCTAAAAACAAGATTCTGACACAAGATAGAAACCCCGGCTGGATGAGGAAAGAAAGATGTGTATGGGGTTGAAGCCAGGGAAGTTGAGGAACTGGTGAGGCTACACATGCGCAGTGCCCTCGAGGAGTGCTCTAGTGCCCACGTTGCACCCGGCGAGGAACTGCAATGAAGCTCCCTAACGTTGCTAATGCTGGTGTGGTGGCTCTAGGTTCCTGGCTGTTGGTTTTCACGCATATCTCATTGTACTCTGTTGTGTCCTCCCGGCTTGTGTACATCGGCGTGTAAATGACTAACGGCGAGACTCGACGCTGCTGAAGTTTCACTCGGTGGAGCCGACGCGCGCTTAGGTCCACGCACTGTTCGCTAGAGCCTCCTCCCTCCGGCGATGCGCTCATCTCCATCGGCAGGCCTCCTCGTCGGTCGAGCCACCAGCGGTCACTGCCACTGCAGATGCTGTTTCCATGCACCCAGCTCTGTTTCTGGTAGTGGCATTGTGTCTGCATCGTCATGTTATGCCTAGGGTCCATGTCTCCTGCTGTGTGGCCCTGCTTGGCGTCACTGACTGTCGTAGGCACTACCCGGGTTCAGGCAACCATAACTCTTTGCTGCTATCTTTCTAGCTGATTCTGACCGCACGACTGCGTTTGCAACGTCAACATTATGGTATGGTCTAGTTTTCAGGCAAAACGGACGACGCCCGGGTTTTGGGCTGTCGGGCGTCTGGCAGGGCTCACCGAGAAAACCCTGCGTGCAAGAAAATAGGTCTAGGACTGTTTTCTGATTGGTTGGTTAGCTGGGTATCAAGTTCTACACTAGTGAGGGGAGCTAGAACTTGGAGGGGTCTCCCACTGTTGCTCATTCTTCATTCCTAATCAGTCACTTTCAGTTTTCAGCTGCTTTCTGGAGCGAACACTGGCACGCGCGTTTCTGAGTAACAAACCCAGAGCTTCTAGACTTAGACTCTAGAGCAGCAAATTGAGGGGGCATCTGACTTAAGCAACGAGTGTGGAAGCCCACACGCTGCATCAACAACGCTGCTGCCCTAACCTGCTGCCTAGGTTTTCCAGCTTGGTATCATAGCCAGAGCGTAGCAACAGCAGCACAAGACTGACGTACAGGTGCCAGACAACGCCGGCGGACCCCCATACGCGCCAGTGGAGGGGAAATGCTGCCGGATTTTTCCGGCAGCATTGACCCGCCTGGTGGCGGCGTTAGATTTTTCCCCACGGCCGTTGGGCCAGGGGAAATGCTGCCAAAAATATTCGGCAGCACTGACCCCCATGTGTGACGCGTGGAGGTGAGCGGCAGGCCGTGTCCGACACCTGCGGGTGACGACGCACGCTGCAACATCACCCAGGTGCAGTGACTGGCACCAGCACGCAGCAGCAGCAACCTGCAGCAGCGGCAGCCGTAGGCAACGGCAGAGAGCAGTGGCAGCAGCAGCTAGCAGCAGCTGCATGCAGCAGCAGCAGCAGCGGGCAGAAGCAGCAGCTCATAGCAGCTCGCAACAGCAGCAGCCCGCAGTGGCAGCTCGCAGCAGTAGTAGCAGCGCGCAGTAGTAGCTTGTAGCAGTAGCCCACAGCAACAGCGAGCAGCAGCCGCAGCACGCAATAGCTACAGCAGCGTGCAGCAATAGCAACGGGCTGTAGTAGTCGCAGCAGCGAGCCGCAGCAGCAACCAGCTGCAGCAGTAGTAGCAGCGATCAGCTGCTCGCTGCAGCCAGTAGCGGCTACTGCTGCTCGCAGCCCGCAGCGAGCAGCAGTCCGCTGCTGCCAGGGAGCAGTAGCCCGTTGCTCGCACCAGACAGCGGGCAGCTGCCCGTTGTGAAAGAAAGAAAAAAAACAGAAAAAAAAATCCCCCACCCCATTTCCTTCTCTGTCGCGGCTGCCGCAGCTCCTTTAGCTGCTGCAGTAACCACAGCAGCCACCATTGTCCGCAGTAGCAGAAGCTGCTGCTACAACTGCAGCCGCAGCAACAGCAGCAGCAGCAATAGCCGCAGCCGCAGCACCAGCTGCTGCAGCAACAGCAGCACCAGCAGTAGCAGTAGTACTTGCATTAGTAGCAGCAGCAACAGCAGCAACAAAAGAAACAGCAATAGCAGCAGCAGCCGCATTGGTAGTAGTACCAACAGCTGCAACAGCAATAGCAGCAGCAGCAGCTGCAGCAGCACCAGCAGCAACAGTAGTAGTAGTAGCAGCCGTAGTAGCAGCAGCAGCAACAGCCCCAACAACTGCCGTTACTGACGTAAGCATCGCGTTGCTGACGTCACTGCTGACATCATCAACAAAGAAAAGAAAACAACAAAAAGGGGAGAAAGGGAAGGGGGAAGACAACCAAAGGGTGGGTAGAACTCCCACCACCCCAAGCCACTACTGATATCAGTAACACAAAGAAAAAAAGAACAATGGGCACCAGACCATGGCTGGTAGCCTCGGTGGGGAGGGGTCCTCCTCCGTTGGGGGACCCCCTGTCCCCCTTTCTTGCAGAGACTGAAGCAGGAGTAGTAGCAGCAGCAGCAGCAGCATTAGTAGCAGCAGCAGCACCAGCAGCAGAAGCAACAACGGCAACCGCAGCAGCAGCAGTAGCAGCAGTAGCATGAGCAGCAGAAGCCGCAGCAGCAGAAGCACCAACCCACTAGTGTCGTTGGCGGAAACCCTGACCCCCTCGCTGCTCTTTAGCAACAGCTCGCCACCTTGACGCAACAGCTTGAAGCGCTATGGCCATTAGCCTCCCAGACTGCCACCAGTGTGCCGCCATCGTTCATCCCTCCAGGGCATGCCAGCCCCGTTGTGTCTGCTGCCACGTACTACCTGCCACAGTAGCAGACTGAGCGCCAGCGGCAGACAGTGACCTCCGTCCTTGGCCCCACTCTGGGCGCCGGCCGCAGGCAGAAGGACTTTGAGACGACGTCGCCGCCGCTTCAGGCCGGCGAGCAGTTCCAGAGCTGAGAGCTCAGCTTCCGGATCTGGGTGCAAGGTGAGGGCCTGTGGGCATACTACACCCTCCCTTATGGCCCCACCTAGGCCGACCAGCTGTATGATGCTGGTCGCGCCGTCCGTGCCCTCGTCCCAGTCACCCCTCTAGCTTCCCGCCTGGCCCTAGAGCCTTTCCTCGGCGACTTCGCCATTGGCGCCATCCCAGACCCTGTAGCCGCATGGCACGTCCTCACCCAGCCCCATCGCCTGTCTAGCGACGCTGAGACCAGCCGTCTGCTCCGGGAGTTCAACTCCCTGCACATGGGAGAGACCGAGACGGTCACTGCCCAATGGCAGCGGGCAGAGGACATCCTTCATCGTCTCGGCAAATCTGCTCCACCCCCTCTGTCCGTGCTCCTCACCATCAAGCACGGCGCCACCCGTGTGTACGCAGACGTCTTCATGCACTTTCCCCAAGACATCCTCTCCACCATGGTGGCCCAGGGCACCCTCATGCTCTGGACATACAAGCTCTTCCTCTGCATTGAGGAAGCTTGTCTGGAGTCCGAGCTCCATCGCATGGAGGCTCTTGCATCCCTTGCCGTTACCTCCCTTGCCGTTGCCTCCGTGGCCATTGCTTCCCCCGCCGCAGCTACCTCCTCGTCTTCGGGGAAGAAGAAGAAGAACCGGAACAAGAAAGGCAAGGATCCGCCACAATAGCAGCAGCAGCAGCCGTCGGTCGGGTCCAGCGGTGCTGGCGCGGTCTGCCACAACTGTGGCCAGCTTGGGCACGGGAGGTACACGTGCCCTCTCCCGATGGACGAGGCGCACGTCATCGCCACCATGCGTCGCCAGTGGGAGCGTCGTCTCGCCTCTGCCGCCGTCGTTGCCGCTGGCCCCGACACCTCGACCTTGTCCAGCAGCTTCGCCTCTCCGACAGCTCCGCCAGTCCCGCAGACACCCGTGCCGCAGCAGTACTATCCGCAGCTGTTGGCGCCTCCGTTCCCGTCACCGGCACTGTCCCTCCCTTATCTGGGCTCTGGTGCCGTCACTCTGCACTCAGTCTACACTCTCGGGCCATCCTCCCGTGAGCGTTAGCTGGAGCAGTTCATTGCGCTCCAGCTTGGCCTGACGCGGCCTCCTCCCCAGGGAAGTGTGAGTTGTATCACCTCCTGCTCTCCTGCCCAGCCTTGCATGACTGAGACTGATCTATGGTCGTGTCCTATTTCCTCGTCTGTCTGATCGTCTCTCGTGGTCTCCTCTACCCCTTCCTATGACGACGTTGCGTGGCTTGCCGATTGGCAGTCTCGGTTCGCGCCTCCTTTCACCGCGTCCGCGTCCCTTGCTTGCTGCCATGTGACCGTTAGCGATCTAGCGACCTCGGTCCAGGACCCCGTTGACACCTGGATCATCGAATCTGGGGCCACACATCACATGACGGCCTCTCGTGAGGCCTTCAGTATGCTCGGCCCTATAGGCGATATCTCTGGTGTCCAGACGGGCTCTGGATAGGTGTTGCCTGTCCATGGTGTTGGCGTTGTTCGTTTTCGTGGTCCTGCCGGTGACGTCTTTCCTACTGATGTCCTCTTCATCCCTGGTCTCGAACTCAGCCTCCTGTCCGTCACTACCCTTGACCGCATGAGCATGGACGTTGTGCACTCGCGTGGTGTTGGCAGTGTGTCGCTGCATCTGTCTGGTCTCGTAGTACTGCACGCCACCGCCCGTGGCAACCTTTGGCATGTGCCCCATCTCTCCTCCTCCCCTTCCGTCTCCTCCCCGTTGGCCGGCACAAGCCATGTGTTTGTCACCAGCACGCTTTCTCCTTCGCACACTCGCCTCTTGCACAACCACCTTTGCCACATCCACTCTGCCGGCGTAGACAGCATGCTCCACACCCAGCCGGCCAAGGGCCTTGACCCGGAGACTTTCCCCCTCCCGTGCCCCACTGAGTGCATTGATTGTGCTCAGGGGAAGATGCACCAGTCCAGGTACCATTTGTCTTCCTCCCGTGTATCCGCCCCTCTTAACCTTGTCCATTCGGACGTCATGGGCCCTCTCCTCACCGAGTTTGTCAGCGAGCACGGCTGCTATGTCCTCACCCTCACTGACGACTACTCTCGCTACCGCTGGGTCTTCTGCCTTTGATAGAAGAGCGATATCGCCCGCACCATCCAGGACTGGCTTGTCCTTGCGGAGCGTGAGTGTGACCACTCTCTTTGCCGCTTTCGCTCTGATCGTGGTGGTAAGTAGATGGGTGAGGCCACGACCTTTCTCGCCTCATGCGACATCCATCATGAGACATCCGCGCCCCACACGCCGGCCCAGAACGGTGTCTCCGAACGGTGGAACCGTACCATGGCTGACGTCGTCCGCACCATGCGGGTCGAGTCTGGTCTCTCCGATGGCTTCTACTTTAAAGCCATGGCCTACATGACCTGGGTCTGGAACAGGATTCCCAACGGTCCCCTTCCCCGCCAGTCCACGCCTTACCAACATTGGTGTGGTCTGCGCACTGACCTCCGCCCGGCTCACGTTTGGGGGTGCGTGGCCGTTGTGTGGCTGCCCGCCCCGCAGCAGGGCGGCAAGCTCACCCCCCGCGGATGTCCCTACACCTTCCTCGGTGTCTCTCGTCAGTCCAAGGCCTGACGCTTCTGGCATCCCTCCCGGCACTGCATCGTCGAGTCCCGGGATGTCCTCTTCTTTGAGGACCTGTTTTCTCGCGACCTCATTTGCTTGTCTGTGTCTATCTTGTCGCATGGGGGAGTGAGTCTGTCCTGTGTCCTCCCACTTCCGGGTGACACATCCCCCGGTCCCTCTGAGCCAACAGCCTCACTCGCGTCCGCTGGTCCCTCCGGGCCTGTAGCCCCAATCGCGTCCGCTGGTCCCTCTGAGCCGACAGCCCCAGTCGTGTGCACTGGTCCCTCTTAGCCGGCAGTCCTTCTCGCATCTGCTAGTCCCTTTGGGCCCACGGCCCCAGTCGTGTCCGCTGGTCTCTTCGAGCCGGCAGCCCCAGACGCTTCCGCTGGTCCCTCAAGGCCAGCAGCCCCAGTCGTGTCCGTTGGCCCCTCCAGGCCGGCAGCCCCCGACGCGTCCGCCAGTCCCTCCGGGCCTGTAGCCCTAGTCGTGTCCGCTGGTCCCTCAGGGCCGGCAGTCCCAAGCGCTTCCTCTGGTCCCTCCGGGGCAGCAGCCCCAGTCGTGTCCGCTGGTCCCTCTGGGCCGGCAGCCCCAGTCGCGTCCGGTGGTCCCTCCGGACTGGCAGCTCCAGTTGTGTCGCTGGCCCTTACAGGCAAGCAGCTCCAGTTGCGTCCGCTAGCCCATCCGGACCAGCTACCCCGGTTGCATCCGCGGGCCCCTCCGGACCAGCAACCCCGTCTGCCTCCATTGGCCCGTCGGACTCAGTGCCATCTCCTACCCTGCCACGCTACACACGTGGCCCAGGCGGCAGCCTCCGACCCAGACCGTTGGTGAGCGCGCAGACTATCGTACCACGCTCCGTGGCGCCTCGACCCCCCATGGCTCCACGTGTCTCCTCCACTCCCACGGTCGTGAGTGGGGACCCTAGCGCCAAGGCCCTCGGCTTGACCACCTCGGCCATCATTGCAGACCTTCACCTGGGCTCCGCACTGGGCTACGTCATGCTTCATCACAAGCATTGGCATGCTGTCATGGCTGCACTCGTGCGCATCCCACCTGGGGCTCGAGATGCACACGCTCTCTCAGTCCGTTCCATAGCACGCCCGGAGAACCCGACCACCCTGCGCAAGGCACGAGCCTCTCCTGAGGCCGCAGAGTAGAACGCTACCTACGTCGATGAGCTCACTACTATCCGAAAGTACCATGTGTACGACCTCGTTGACCTTCCCCCAGGTCGGAAGGCCATCGGTACCAAGTGGGTCTTTCGGCGCAAGTGGAAGCCCGATGGGTCCTTTGACAAGTACAAGACCCGCCTTATAGCCAAGGAGTTTGCACAGATTCGTGGGGTCGACTACAACCAGATCTTTGCCCCAGTTGGCCGGTTCTCCACTGGCCAGGCGCTCTTCAGCCTGGTTGCCCAGCATGGGTGGGAGCTGCATCAGATGGATGTGAGCAACGCGTTTCTCCATGGCTCACTAGAGGGTGAGGAGCTCTACATGGTGCAACCCACGGGGTTTGGCGATGGCACTGGGAGAGTCTAGCGACTGCGTAAGGCCCTCTATGGCCTGAAGCAGTTGCCTCGGTACTGGAACCAAGAGATCAGCAACACACTCCTTCGCGGCAGGCTCCAACGCAGCACCGCTGACCCCGCATTGTTTGTCAGTCCGCGAGGCCAGACTTTCGCCGCTGTTAAGGTTTACGTCGACGATCTCCTCATTGCGTTGCCACACACGGCTGCCATCCAGCGTGTCAAGGACTTGCTGCACACAACCTACCAGATGAAGGATCTCGGATCTGCCAGAGTCTTCCTGGGCATGGAGCTCGAGCATGATCGCTCCCAAGGCGTCTTGCACATCCACCAGGCCGCCTACGTGCAGACTCTGTCCACCCACTTTGCAGAGAACCTGCCACTCGTGTCAAGCGCATCCTCACCCATGTCACCCGATGGCCAGGTGAAGCTGAAGAGCCCTGACCCAGCTGTTGTGGGGGAGCCAGTTGACGTGACCACGTACCTACGAGTCATCGGGTCACTGATGTTCCCGGCGACGACGACGCGCCCAGACATCACGTTCGCTGTCAACCTCCTAGTCCAGTTTTCTCAGGAGCCGTATCACCTCCACTACGAGGCCGCAATCCGAGTACCGCGCTATGTCGTCTTGACTCCACAGCAAGGTCTCATGTTCTGCCGTCAGCCGTCTATGGTCGCGGTGGGCTAAACCGATAGTGACTGGGCCGGCAGTCCGGACTGTAAGAGCCGCACAGGCTGGATCTTTCTGATTTGCGGCACAGTTGTGTCTTGGTGCAGTGGCAAGTAGGGGTGCATTGCACGCAGCACTGCTGAGGCTGAGTACATGGCTCTTGGCTCAGGCGCGTGTGAGAGTGTGTGGCTGCGTCGTTTGTTGTCCGAGTTGCGTCAGCCTGTCGTATCCATAACGTTGCATTGTGACAATGAGAGTGCCATGGCCATCGCCGACAATGACGGCGTGCATCAAACATGCACAAAGCACATCAACGTTGAGTATCACTATGTGCATTCGTTGTTGCATCACGGCAGCATCAGCATCGTGTGGGTTGAGACAGCACGACAATTGGCTGACTTCTTCACCAAGGCACTGAACCGTGACTCGCTCAAGAAGGCTGTGAGTTTGGTTAATGTGCGTCCGTGATTGTCTCTCTTTGTCCCTGCTTGCATCTCTGCGTGGCCTGGGGGAGTCTAGTCATTGACTGTGTCTCTGCCCGTACATGTGCACTCCGCCTGTGAGTCATGGGGGAATGTTGGTTTTCGTGCATCTCTCATTGTACTCTATTATGATCTCTTGGCTTGTGTACATCGGCGTGCAGATGACTGACGGTGAGACTCGACGCTGTTGGAGTGTCACTCGGTGGAGCCGACGCGCGCTAAGGCCCACGCATCGTTCGCTGGAGCCTCCTCCCTCCGGCGATTTGCTCATCTCCATCGGCAGGCCTCTTTTGCGGTCGAGCGGCCAGCGGTCACGGCCACTGCAGATGCAGTTTTCATGCACCCAGCTCTGTTTCTGGTAGTGGCATTGCATCTGCATCGTCATGCTATGCCTAGGGTCCATGTCTCCTGCTGTGTGGCCCTGCTTGGCGTCACTGACTGTTGTAGGCACTGCCCGGGTTCGAGTAACCATGACTCTTTACTACTATTTTTCTAGCTGATTCTGACCGCACGACTGCATTTGCAGCATCGATGTTATGGTATGGTCCAGTTTTCAGGCAAAACGGACGACGCCCGGGTTTTGGGCTGTCGGGCATCTGGCAGGGCTTACTGAGAAAACCCTGCGTGCGAGAAAATAGGTCTAGGACTATTTTCTGATTGGCTGGTTAGCTGAGTAACAAGTTCTATGCTAGTGGGGGGAGCTAGAACTTGGAGGGGTCTCCCATTGTTTCTCATTCTTCATTTCTAATCAGTCTCTTTCAGTTTTCAGCTGCTTTCTGGCGCTAACACTGGCACGCGTGTTTCTGAGTAACAAACCGAGAGCTTCCAAACTTAGACTCTAGAGCAGCAGACTGAGGGGGCAGCTGACTTAAGCAATGAGCGTGGAAGCCCACACGCTGCATCAACAACGCTGCTGCCCCAACCTACTGCCTATGTTTTCCAGCTCAGGCAGCTTCCTAGCTAGGCAAGCATGCCACGTGGGTGGGTGAGAGCTAGGAAGCAAGAGGCGCCATGGATGCGGTAAGCTTTTCTTAGAATCAAGTGTCTGACGTCTCCCCAGATGAGGCCATTGTCATTCAATCTGTACATGTGTTGTAATCCGGGCAGTGCCAACGGCACTGATCACGGCTTGAGGCTTCCTTGAATGTATAATCTGACTGTGGATTTGGAATATACAGGAAAAACCGTGCAAGATCGACCCAAGAACGAGGTCGATCCATCAAGAGTTGAGGAAGTTACGCCCGGCCGAAGGTTGGACCGGCCGAGGGGAAAACAGATGACGGGAATTCATCCCCAAGGACCAAGGCTCGACCCTCGGAAGACCCAACAAGGCCGAAGCGCCCCTTGGGGCCCGGATAGTCAATGAGTCAAGGATCATTGAGGGCCAAGGGCGCTTCGGAATGGCGCCCCGATGTGTTATTACCAGCAAGGGCGCTTCGGGCGGCCGTCACCACCGCTAGTGGTGCTGCCAGCGGCAGATTATCGTGGTTCACGGAAATGACCATATCTCGGCCGTTCCTCCACGGAATGATGCGATTCTTGGTGCGTTGGAAAGCTGGGAAGATGAGTTACGTGATTCTGGAGCAATAACGCTTATCCCAGGTCCATACGGAGCCACGCACGGCTCGGCGACCTCGGGTCGCCTAGGATGTGTCATCATGTACATATAGTCTTGTATGTTGACACTGGAATAACAAGTACAGTTTACTCCCACTGTGTCACACGTGTTTCCGTGCTCCCCCAAGACAGCCCTACACTTCCGCAACGCCGGGTTGGTGTGCACCGGCCTCCCCTTGGTCGCCGTTGCCACCGGTTGGTGCCTCCACCATCCGGTTGAGGCTAGCACACCGAGCCCGGTTCACATGTGTGTACCATGGAGAGTGAGACAAGAGGGCATAGAGATGTGAGTGGCCAACAAAACTTCAACACTTCCCCATGCCCCATAGGCAAAACAATGCACACACATGGGGACACAGCACACTCATCAAGGTGAGAGGGAAACAGAGACGGGCAACCACCATGCACCTTCAAACTGGGTCATACGGATAGATGAGACCAACAGCATTAAGAACACTTGAAAACATTGTGGCTGAGGGCTTTGGTGGAAAGTCAGCTCTCTGAGACGGTGTGTCCACCCAAGCAATTCGGACAATGCCAGCAACAATGCAGTCGCAAACAAATTGACGGTCCACGTTGATGTGCTTGGTGCGGGAGTGATGCCTGCCACTGTTTTCTGTAATGTCCTTACTGCTTTGATTGTCACAACACAGGGTGATACAACGGATAGGTACATGCACTTGCTGCAGCACACGACACAGCCAGACAGCCTCACACGTGCCTGCGCCAAGGGCCACATACGTAGTAGTGCTACAGGCAACACATCCTTGTTTCTGCTTTTCCAGGAGACTGCAGTCCCAACAACCATGAAGATGCATCCTGTTCTGCTGCGTGCATCACAATCATGTGCCCAGTCACGGTCAGTGAAGCCGTCAACCAAGACTGAGGATTGTGCCCAAAAGTACAATCCGATGCAAGGCGTGGATAGTGCATATCGCACTACCTGCAACGCAGCCTCAAGATGACGCGCACGGGGACACTGAGAGAAATGAGACAGAGAATTTGCAGCAAAGGCAACATCAGCACGCATGGTGGTAGCAAGATACATCAGGGTGCCAATGACCCAAGGTAGTCTGTTACATCAACCGTCTCCCCCAATTTGGATGGTTCTAAGGACTTTTGATGGTAGTAAAAGAGGGTTGACCATGATTGACCGGTTGGAGTCATAGGTGTAGATGCTGTAGGGACGGAAGAAAGAAGTGTTCCAAAGCGCTCCTCCAAGCTGCGGACATATGCAGCTTGGTGAACATGTAGGTTACAACGTGTGTGATTGCGCTCTAGGTCCATACCCAAGAAGACACGGGCTTGACCAAGGTCCTTCATCTTGTATGCTTCATGAAGAAGAAACTTGGCAGCTTTGACAGAGGTGACGTCTGGAGACGCAATGAGGAGATCATCCACATCGACAAGGATGGCAATGAGTGGTTTGGTGGGAGCACTGAGAAACAGGGCGGGGTCCATAGTGCTTCTCTGGAAGCCTCCCTTTCCCAGGGCTGCTGTGATCTCTTGGTTCCAGCAGCGTAAGAACTGTTGTAGGCCATAGAGAGCCTTGCACAGGCGCCACACTTAATTCATTCCATATGAGAAACCAAGTGGCTGCACCATGTAGATTTCCTTGTCAAGTTTTCCATACAGGTGGATGTCATTGTTGACATCCATTTGTTCTAGTTCCTAGTCATGCTAGGCAACCAGGCTGAGCAGTGCGCAGGCAATGGTGTTACGACCAACTGGGGCAAATGTCTCGTCAAAGTCCACCCCAGGGACTTGAGAAAACCCTTTTTCCGTGAGTCGCGCCTTGTACCGTTCAACAGTGTTGTCAAGGTTCAGCTTGCAGCAGTACATCCAATTGGTTGCAATAGCTTTGCGGCCCGTTGGAAGATCCACAAGCTCGTATGCTCCGTGCTCAGACAACGCGTCAAGTTCGGCTTTCATAGCTTGCTCCCATAGAGGGGAATCAGTTGCTGTGCAAGCAGCCTGCACAATTAGAGGTTCAGGTGGAAGGGGAGAGAGACCAGGAGTAGCAAAGAAGGAGGCAACATACCTGACCACAAATAAGGAAATGGCTGAACAGAACTCCTGTTCAATGAGGGAATAGCCAAGGGTAGTACTAGGATGCACCACAGAGACCGACGTGGGTAATGCAGATGTTGAAAGTCGAAGAGCATGGAGGCTAGGGTCACCAGAGACAACCTGATGAGAGTGAGACGGAAGTGCCCTGAGGCCACCACCGTGTGTGTAGGGTGAGATAGGAGGAACAGCTTGGACACACACAGATGGCGGTGATGAAACTGCAGGGGAGCCAGAGCCTGGGTGTACAGAGGGGGAAGGTGCAACAAAAGTGGCAGAGGGCTCAAAGAGAGCCTGAGGCGCATAGGGAGAGGAGGGTTTTCAGGAGAAGGAGGGTTCAAAGGGGGCAGAGGGCTCAGAGGAGACTGAAGGCTCAAAGGAAGTCAAGGGCTCATAGGCGACAGAGGGCTCAAGCTCAAGGAAGGCAGAGGGATCCAAGGGCTCAGAGGAGGTAGAGGGTTCGGAGGAGGTAGAGGGTGTTGATGGTTGCACCGAGGGGAGAACAGAAGCCCAAGAGGGAGGAGTGCCACCCCCACCCCAAGAAGGCGGAGGGAGGGACTCGCCCCCAAAGCGTGGGACATCACGTTCAAACAAGTGCTCAAATAAAAGCGCATCACGGGACTCAATGACACGATAGCGAGAAGGATCCCAGAAATGCCAAGCTTTGGAGAACAAGGAGACACGAAGGAAGACCCACAAATGACCATCGGGGAAAAGCTTACCATCCCGTTGTTCAGCGAGAAGCCACACTGAGGCAAGACAACCCCACACATGAGTCGGGCGAAGATCAGCACGCCTGCCTGTCAAATAGTGGCACGGTGTGGCTACCACGCACAATGACCAACCAAAGAAGGCATGTCGGTGACCATGACCAAAGAATATCACTATGGGTGGTCAGCGTTGACAACACATGATACGAGTTACAAATAAAGAGAGGGGGAAATAATGGTTTGGGAATACTATTTGTTGACTAGTAAGTAAAAACACCTTCAATAAGTAGTGGCACGGTGTGGCTACCATACACAATTGTTGAATGGTCTGCACTTTGCCCACTGGCTAGCTGACTAGTTGGCTGGTTGCACGGAAAGACAAGGCATGCACTGCTCTATGGAGTATGTTCCCTTGGTCCGTTGTGAGATAGGCCAAGAATGCACTGCCCATAATGGGTATGTCCCCTGGACATCATCATTGGAAGCAAAACTTTGTGGCCTAGTTGGGACAGGCGCCGGAGCTCATGGGCTCAAACCCTCGACGGCCGTATTTTTCTTTGTGGCCCAGAATGGAAATAGAAGCTTCGAGGAAGCTTACTAGAACCTGCCTTGAGGATGACACTTGGCGGTATTTGGACACGCCAATTAGAAATGTTGGCTGAGGTTGGCTCCTGTGGAGCCACTACAAACAGAAGCATTAGCAAAGCTCTGCAAGTACAAAAGCATGTACCCTGCATGCATCCATTTACAATTCTTGCCTTTGAGACTCCTCACAGAGTGTCCAACCAAGGATAGACACTAAAGACCTACATGCGGACTTTGTGAGGTTGCAAACTGAACGAACCTAAAAGGTGGATCCCTCGTTTGAGGGTGATATGTTATCTTGGTTGAAATACCAAGAGCAGTTGGCGGCCTCCCATGTCGGGACACATTTTCTAGACCATTGCTATCCGGCACACTGAAAAAGGATTCTGGGCCCACACTTCTGGTTCTAAGGCATGCTTCCAAGACCAACTCACGCGTGGTCTTGCAGGGCACACAGGTACAACAGGGACACGAACATCGGACGGCTCCATCTTCTCAATCGACTCTATTGGCTTCTTCAGGTAGGGTGCGTGCACATGGCAGACTAGGGGACAAGGAATAGCTCCGTCCGTGTTGGAAAAGACCCTCGAGCCCCAAAGAGATAAAGTTCTACCCCTTTAGAAGGTGGTACGACCCCGAGTCTGTTTTTTTTTCACGACGGCACCTTCACCTTAGGCGATCATCGGCATGAGGGTTATGGAATGGAACCAACTGGACCTTTTACAATGGTCGCAGTCAATAGCCTCATCAGCTTCATCGGTATCAACGAAGCAGAGTAGCAGCAAAGCAGAGAAAAGGAGCAACCGCAAAAAAGAACGGATCCGACACAAGCCCGCCTCGAGGCGGGTATGTCAAAACTCATGGGGACAGGTTTTCCCTTGTGGAAATGGCAGTTTGAGATTGCTATGAATTTGCGTGACTACCTCGACATCATGAAAGGGACCAAGACAGCACCTGCCGATGTGACATTGACTACGCATGCGGGTAACCTCTGAGCATGGACGATGAAGAACAACATGGCTCTCTCCATACTTGTGGCATCGATCAACGAGAATCAATACTCCCACATCACAGGATGCACATTGGCTGCCGAGGCCTGCGCAAACCTCTCACGAGTACATCAATCAAACACCCTAGCAAACCGGCTCGTCATCTTCCAAAGATTGATGATGAGGGTGAGCGGAGGAGAATCGATACCCGCATTTCTGAATTCGTTTGACAACGTGTTGCAAGAGGTCCATCAAATGGAATGGAATTTTGACTCCAACATGCGTGCCATGATCCTTCTGCTGGCACTACCGGAATGCTGGGGTTCCGTGATCACCATGTTTTGCAGTTGGAAGGAGGTAGATCTGACGTATGAGACTATCACCGAACACATCTGCAACGAGTCCATGCGACGCAGTGGTAGTGAGGCAAACACTTCAGCCTATGCCTCTTGCTTTGGTGGACAAGGTGCAAGATCTCGCTCCAGTCAAGGAAACAACGGAATCGGTGGCAGTGGAGGGAAAGGCAATGGTGATGCGAAGAGTTCCAAGAAGCCCGGCAACTGTCACAACTGTGGCAAGGCTGGATACTGTGTCTCTCCCTCGCGCATTGCCAGAATGACCGGAGCATGTACGTGCGCAATGATGGGAGAGGGCTGATGCTCATTACAGTGTATGTGGATGATCTAATCATTTGCTCGTCTTCCATCGAGCTGCTGGATGAGCTGAAGTCTGACCTCAGCAAAAGGTTCAAAATGAAGGACATGGGTCCTCTCAAGTACTACCTCAGGATCGCCATCCACCGCAACCGAGCAGCAGGCACCATCAAACTCAACCAAACCAAATACATCGGTGAGGTACTAAAGCGCTATCACATGGAAGATTGAAAACTTGTTGGCACCCCAATGACGACCGATGCAAAGCTGAATGCCTCCATATTGCCAAGCAATGAAGCAGAACGAAGGGAGATGCAAGACATGCCCTACTATTCTGCCATGGGTTGCATCATGTATGCCATGGTAGGTACTCATCCAGACATCTTCTATGCTGTGGGTCAAGTGAGAAGGTTCGTGGCCCATATAGAGCTATACGGAGTTGTACGGAGTTGTACAGATCCCTAGCAAATTGTATAAAGTTGTACAGAGTTGTATGGTGTTGTTCGGAGATTCATGGAGTTTTATGGAGATATGTGGAGCTGTACGGAGCTGAACAGTGCTGTAAAAAGTTGTACAGAGTTTTATAGAGTTGTACAGAGTTGAACATAGTTGTACGGAGTTGTACAGAGCTTTATGGAGTTGAATGGAGCTGTATGGAGTTTCATGAAGTTGTATGGAGTTGTGCGAAGTTGTACGGAGTTTCAAGGAATAGTACACACTCGTATGGAGTTTTAGGGAGTTATAGGAGGTTGTAGGGAGTTGTAAGGAGTTGGTAGGAGTTATACAAAGTTGTAAGGATTTTTACAAAGTTCTCTAGAGTTTAATATATTTGTAGCAAGTTGTACAAAAGATTTTTGGAGTAGCATGGAGTTGTATGATGTCATATGGAGTTGTACGGAGTTGTAAGGAGTTGAACGGAGTTGTAAGAGGATTTACGGAGTTGTACAGAGTTGTAATGATTTGTACAGAGTTGTTCGGGGTTGTAGAGAGCTGTACGGGGTTGTACGGAGTTGTGTGGTGTTGTAAGGAGTTGTACAGAGTTGTACAGAGCTATAAGGATTTGTAGTGAGTTGTACGGAGTTGTACAAAGTTGTTCAGAGTTTTACTTAATTGTACGGGGGTGAAAACAGTTGTCAGGAATTGTATGGAGTTGTACAACGTTGTACGCAGGTGTATGGAGTTGTAGTAATTAGAAAGAAGTTATCTAGAGTTGAAAAAAACTCTACGGAGATTTATTGAGTTGTACAGAGTTGTACGAAGTTGTATGGTGTTGAACGGAGATGTACGGAGCTGTGCGGAGTCGTAAGGAGTTCTAGGGAATTATACAGGGTTGTACAGAGTTTCATGGAGTTTTATGGTGTTGTACGGAGGTTTACGGAGCCGTACAGAGTTGCATAGTCTTGTACAGAGTTTTATGGAGTTGTACATGATTGTACGGAGATGTAAGGAGGTGTACGGTGTTGTACAGAGTTGTATAGATTTGTAGCGATTTGTACAGAGTTGTACACAGTTGTTTGGAGTTCTACAGAGTTTTACTGAGTTGTACGAAGTTGTCTGGAGATGTACGAGGTTACACGGGGTTGCACAGAGTTGTACAGAGTTATGAAAAGTTATACAGAGTTGTAGCAATTTGTACAATTTTTTACAGAGCTGTATGGGGTTGTACACAGTTCTACAAAAGTTTGCAGAGTTTAACGGAGTTGTGTAGAGTTGTAAGGAGATGTACCTAGTTGTACGGAGTTGCATGGATTTCCACATAATTGTATGGATTTTTACGGATTTGTAGCGATTTGTAGCAAGTTGTAGCAAGTTGTATGAGGTTTTACAGAGTTGTACGGAGTTTTAGAGAATTGGATGGAGTTGAACTGAGTTGTACAGAGTTGTAAATAGTTGTACGGAGTGTACAGAGTTTAACGGAGTTGTAGAGAGTTGTACAGAGCTGTACAGAGATGTACAAAGTTGTACAGAGTTGTACGTAAATGTAGCAAGTTGTATGGAGTTGTACAGAGTTGTAACGAGTTATGCGAAGCTATACAGAGTTGTATGGAATTGAATGAAAAAACATGGAGTTGTACGAAGATATAGCACATCACATGGAGTTGTACGGGTTGTGCGGATGTGCACATAGCTGTATAGAGTTTTACAGAGATGTACGGGGTTGTACACAGTTGTACCGAGTTGTACGTGGTTGAACAAAGTTGTACGGAGTTGTATTGAGTTGTAGCAAATCTTACGGAGTTGTACAAAGTTGTACAAAGCTGGACAGAGTTGTATAGAGTTGTATGGAGATGTACGGAGTTGTACGGAGTTGTAATGATTTATACATAGTTGTACGGAGTTTTATGGATTTGAAAGGAATTGTTTTTGGTTGTACAGAGTTCTACGGAGTTCTACGGAGTTGTACAAAGTTGTACAGAGCTGTACAAAGTTGAATGGAGTTGTAGCCCTTTGTACAGAGTTTTTCGCAGTTGTACGGATCTGTATGGACTTGTATGTAGTTATACAGAGTTGTACAAACTTCTACGGAGTTTCACAAACTTGTTGCGAGTTGTAGCGAGTTGTAGCAAGTTGTATGGAGTTTAACAGAGTTGTATAGAGTTGTACGGAGTTAAACGGAGTTGGATAGAGTTGTACGGAGCTAAACGGAGCTGTCTGGAGCTGTACGAAGGTTTTTGTACTTGCTAGTTGATAACTAGTCTTCCCCAAACCACTGTTTCCCCCTCTGACCATTTGTGACTCGTGTTATGAGTTTTCTATGTTGACCACACATAATGAAATTCTTTGGTTATGGTCACTGAAACATGTCCTACTTTGGTTGGTCATTGTGCATGGTAGCCACATTGTGCCACTACATATTAAAGGTCTTTGTGCCTACTAGTTGATAAGTAGTATTCCCAAACCATTGTTGAGGTATGGTTAATCATGTCGTTTTTTTGCACTCCGTGATTTGTGTATGGAACAATTGTGCATGTTTAGTTTACAAGAAGGTTAGGTAGATCTAAGCATACTGGTGTCCACACCTACATATGTGTACACTACATAAGTACTTTTCATGTGATTTTTTGGTGGAGCAAAAACCAAAAAAACTAAATGAAAACAATGTCCAGTCCTTTTTTTCTATTCTAGATCTTTTAGAAGATTATTTAACCACAAAATGTCTGCTAACAATTCCATCTGGACACATTGGGAACGTACTGTGTAACTATGGAAATGAGGGAGTCATTGATATCATTTGTAAAGCGGAGGGAATATCTTGATACCCATTGGGAGATCCCCCGTCCCCTCCCAAACACCAAAAGTGTATTGGGGGAGTTTACGTAGTAGTGTATGTGGCGCACTTGCTGAGTAATACACAAGTGTATTCGCAAATGTGATTTCTATGAAACATCTGTCAGCATAGTACACTTGTGTATTTTTCTGTACACCCCTCTCATGCACTGCCCAAGACACTGGCCTGATACACTTTTACTTTATGGGGGAGGGAGGAGGGGGGAGGATCTCTGGATATCCGTCGAGTCCACCCCCTCCTCCCCCCCTCTCCCCCCCCCCCCCCCCCCCCCCCCCCCCCTCCAAAGCACCGAAAGTGTATTGGGGGAGTGTATGTGGGAGTGTATGTGGTACACGTGCTGAAAAATACACAAGTGTATTTGTAGATGTTATTTCTACAAAACATTTCTTAGCGTAATACACGTGTTTTTTCCTATACACCCCTCTTATACACTACCCAATACACGGGCCTGATACACTTTCACCCTTGGGGGGGGGGGGGGGGGAGGGGGGGTCGATATTCGTGGAACCCATCCCCCATCCCCCCCTTACCAAGCACTGAAAGTGTACTGGGGGAGTGTATCTGGGAGTGTATGCCGTGCATATGCTGAAAAGTACACAAGTGTATAGGTAGATGTTATTTCTAAAAAACATCTCTTGCTATAATACACTTGTGTATTGTTCTAGACACCCCTCTCATACACTGCCCAATACAATGGCCTGATGAAATCTTACCTTTGGAGGGGAGGGGGTATCTCGATATCCGTCGAACCCATCCTCCAACTCTCCCTCTCTTCCCCCCCCTCAACACCAAAAGTGTATTTGGGGAGTGTATGTGGGAGTTTATGTGGTACACGTGCTGAAAAATACACAAGTACATTTCCAAAATACACAAGTACATTTCCAAATGTTTATACAAAACATCTCTTAGCGTAATACACTTGTGTTCTTTTCATACACCCCTCTCATACACTGCCCAAAACACGGGCCTGATACACTTTTACCTTTTGGGGGGTGGGGGGGGGGGGGAAGAGTTGCTCCATATCCATCAAACCCATCCTCCACCCCCCTCCCAAACACCGAAAGTGTATTAAGGGAGTGTATCTGGTAGTGTATGTGGTGCACATGCTGGAAAGTACAGAAGTGTATTCGCAAATTTTATGTCTACAAAACATCTCTTAGCGTAATGATCTTGTATATTTTTCTATACACCCCTCTCATACACTACCCAATACACTGGCCTGATACACTTTCACCTTTGGGGGAGGCGGGGTCTCTCAATATGCATCAAAACCCATCTCCCCCCTCCACTCAATACCGAAAGTGTATTAGGGGATTGTATTTGGGAGTGTATGTGGTACAAGTGCTGAAAAATACACAAGTGTATTGCAAAGGTTATTTCTATGAAACATCTCTTAGCGTAATACACTTGTGTATTTTTTTCTATACACCCCTCTCATACCCTGCCCAATACACGAGCCTGATACAATTTTATCTTTTGGAGGGAGGGGGGGTCGTTTGACATCCATCAAACCCATCCCCCAACCCCCCCTCCCCCCCCAACACCGAAAGTGTATCGGGGGAGTGTATGTGAGAGTGTATGTGGTATACGTAATTACACAAGTGTATTTGCAAATGTTTTTTCTAAGAAACATCTCTTAGCGTAATTCACTTGTGTATTTTTCTATACACCCCTCTCATACACTGTCCAATACTCGGGCCTGATACACTTTTACCTTGGGGGGAGGGGGGGGAGAGTTGCTCCATATCCGTCGAACCCATCCCCCCCCCCCCCCCCCCCTCCCAAATACCGAAAGTGTATTGGGGGAGTGTATCTAGGAGTGTATGTGGTACACGTGCTGAAAAATACATAAGTGCATTCGTAAATGTTATGTCTATGGAGCATCTCTTAGCATAATACACTTGTGTATTTTTCTATACACCCCTCTCATACACTGCCCAATACACTGGCCTCATTCACTTTCACCTTTGGGGGGAGGGGGTCTCTGAATATCCGTCAAAACCCATCTCTCCCTGCCCCCTCCCCCCAACACCGAAAGTGTATTGGGGGAGTGTATGTGGGAGTGTGTGTGGTGCAAGTGCTGAAGAATACACAAGTGTATTTGCAAAGGTTATTTCTATGAAACATCTCTTAGAGTAATACACATGTGTTTTATTTTTCTATACACCCCCCTCATGCACTGCCCAGTACACGGGCTTGATACACTTTTACCTTTTGGAGGAAGAGGGGAGGGTCGCTTGATATCCGTCGAACCCATCCCCCCCCCCCTCCCAAACATCAAAAGAGTATTGGGGGAGTGTATCTGGGAGTGTATGTGGTGCACGTGCTATAAAATAGACAAGTGTATTCACAAACATTATTTCTACGAAATATCTCTTAGCGTAACACACTTGTGGATTTTCTTATGCACCCCTCTCATACACTGCCCAATACACTGGCCTCATACACTGTCACCTTTTCTTTGGGGGAGGGGGGAGGATCTCTCAATATCCGTCAAACCCATCTCTTATCCCTCCCCCCCACACAAAATGTGTATTCGGGCTGTGTATTTGGGAGTGTATGTGGTGCAAGTGCTGAAAAATAAACAATTTATTGGCAAATGTTATTTCTACAAAACATCTCTTAGCACAATACACTTGTGTATTTTTTTCTATACACCCCTCTCATACATAGCATAGTACATGGGTCTGAAACATGCTTACATTTCCGGGAGGGGGGGGGGGGGGGGGGGGAGGGTCTCTCGATATCCGTCGAACCCATACCCCACCCCCCCCTCCCCCCCCCATGCCTGAAACACCAAAAGTGTATTGGGGGAGTGCATGAGGGACTGTATGTGGTGCACGTGCTGACAGAGACAAGTGTATTTGCAAAAAATAAAACCCAAAACCCTGGAATGTGAGTTCGGGTGGGTTTTAGTTCCACCGAGTTCCGTGTCCAGAAATAGGTGTGTCTATTCGTTTCAGTTGTAGCACATTTCAGGCCTAAGTACAAATGTATGTCTTCTTCACCAAACAATGAATGGAGCTGTGAAACACTGAACCATGATTTTTTATTCGGTGTTAAGAATTTTATTTCAATCATTCCAGGAATGTTCATGTGCTTAAGCATACAAATACAATCTTATAACTATGAACAAACGTTGAGACTTAAATTGTGTCGTAACTTCAACGAAGGTATCATGAAACTTCCAGATGCATACATTTGACATGTACACAGTATGAAGAGTGTATATTCTAGGGGTGATTAACAATAAATGCCATTGTTTCCCCCTCTAACCATTTGTGACTCGTGTTATGAGTTGTCAACATTGACCACACGGTGAAATTCTTTGGTCATGATCAGTGAGATATACCTAACTTGTTTGGTCATTGTGCATGGTAGCCACACCGTGCCACTACTTATTGAAGGTATTTGTACTTGCTAGTTGATACCTAGTGTTCCCAAACCATTTTTTCCCCCTCTGACAATTTTTTAATCGTGTAATGAGTTTTCAACGTTGACCACACATAGTGCAATTCTTCGGTCATGGCCAGTGACATATGCATACTTTGGTTGGTCATTGTGCATGGTAACCACACCGTGCCATTACTCACTCAAGGTCTTTGTGCTTGCTTGGGGTCAAAGTTTGGACATGATGGCAGTCGATAACTAATATTCCCAAACCATTGTTTCCCCCTGTGACCATTTGTGACTTGTGTTATGAGTTGTCAACGTTGACCACTCACTGTGAAATGCTTTGGTCATAGTGAGTGACATATGCCTACGTTGGTTGGTGTTTCTGCATGGTAGCCACACCGTGTCACTACTTATTGAATGTCTTTGTATTTTCTGGTTGATAATTTGTATTTCCAAGAATTTATTCCCATCTGACCGTTTGTGATTCGTGTTATGAGTTTTTAGTGCTAACCAGACATAGTGCAAATATTTTGGTCATGTTAAGTGACATATGCCTAATTTGGTTGGTCATTTTGCATGGTATTCACACTGTGCCCCTACCTATTGAAGGTCTTTGTACTTGCTATTTGATAACTAGTATTCCCAAACCATTGTTTCTCCCTCTGAGCATTTGTGACTCTTGTTATGAGTTGTCAACGTTGACCATTCATAGTGGAATTCTTCGGTCATAGTCTGTGAAATATGCATACTTTGGTTGGTCATTGTGCATGGTAACCACATCATGCCACTGCTTACTTGTTGAAGGGCTCTGTACTTGCAAGTCAATAACAAGTATTCCCAGACCATTGTTTCCCCCTCTGACCATTTGTGACTCGTATTGTGAGTTGTCAACGTTGACCACCCATAGTGAAATTCTTTTGTCATGGTCAATGACATATGCCTACTTTTGTTGGTCATTGTGCATGGTAGCAACACCATTAGACTACTTATTCAATGTCTTTGTACTTGCTAGTTGATAACTAGTAATTCTAAAACAATATTTTTCCCTATGACCATTTGTGACTCATGTTATGAGTTGTCAACGTTGACCCATCATAGTGAAATTCTTTGGTCATGGTCAGTGACATTTGCCTACTTTTGTTGGTCATTGTGCATAATAGGCACACCGTGCCACTACTTATGAAAGGTCTGCGTAGTTTCTAGTTGATAATGAGTACTCCCAAACCATTGTTTCCCCCACTGACCATTTGTAACTTGTACTATGAGTTGTCAACGTTCACCATACTTAGTGAAGTTCTTTGGTCATGGGCAGTGACATATGCATACTTTGGTTGGTCATTGTGCACAGTAGCCACACCGAGCCACTACTTATTGAAGGTTTTTGTACTTGCTAGTTGACACCTAGTGTTCCCAAACCATTGTTTCTCCCTCTGGCTATTTGTTTGTATTCTGAGTTGCCAACGTTGACCACCCATAATGACATTCTTTGGTCATGGTCAGTGACATATGCCTCCACTGGTTGGTCATTGTGCATCGTAGCCACACCGTGCCACTACTTATTGAAGGTCATCATTTTTTCTTGTTGAAAACTAGTATTCGCGAACCAGTTTTTCCCCCTCTGACTATCTCTGACTCGTTTTATGAGTCTTCAACATTGACCACATGTAGTTAACTTCATTCGGTCATGTTCAGTGACAGATGCCTAATTTGGTTGGTCATTGTGCATGGCATTCACACCGTGCCACTACTCATAGAAGGTCTTTGTACTAGCTAGTTGATAAATAGTATTCCCAAACCATTATTTCTCCCTGTGATCATTTGTGACTCGTATTATGAGTTGTCAACATTGACCACACAGTGAATTTTCTCTATTATGGCCACTAACATATGCTTACTTTGGTTGGTTACTACTTGCTACTCAGACCATGCCACTACTTATTGAATTTCTTTGTACTTACTAGTTGATAACTAGTATTTCAAAACCATTGTTTCTCCCTCAAACCATTTGTGACTTGTATTATGTGTTGTCAATGTTGACCACCCATATTGAAATTCTTTGGTCATGGTCAGTGGGATATGCCTTCTTTGGCTGTTCATTGTGCATGGTAGCCACACCATGCCACTACTTATTGAAGGCTTTTGTACTTGATAGTCAATCAATAGTATTCCCTAACAATTGTTTCCTCCTCTGACAATTTGTGACTCGTGTTATGAGTTGTCAACGTTGACCACACATAGTAAAATTCGTTGGTCGTGGCCAGTGACATATCCCTACTTTGGTTGGTCATTGTGCATGATAGCCACACTGTGCCACTACGTATTGAAGGTCTTTCTATGTGCTAGTTGATAATTGGTATTCACAAATCATTGTTGCCCCCTCTGGCCATTTGTGGCTTGTATTATGAGTTGGCAACGTTGACCACACATAGTGAAATTCTTTGGCCATGGCCAGTGACATATCCCTACTTTGGTTGGTCATTGTGCATGGTAGCCACACCATGCAACTACTTTTTCAGTGTCTTTTTTTCTTGCTGGTCAATAACTAGTATTCCCAAACCATTGTTTCCCCATCTGAATATTTGCAACTCGCATCATGAACTGTCAACATTGACCACACATAGTGACATTTGTTGGTCATGGTCAGTGACACATGCCTACTCTGGTTGGTAATTGTGCATGGTAGCCATGCCGTGCCATGACATATTGAAGGTCTTTGTAGTTTCTTGTTGATACCTAATGTTCTTAACCCATTGTTTCCCCCTCTGACCATTTGTGGCCCGTATCATGAGTTGTCTATGTTGACCACCCATAGTGAAATACTTTAGTCATGGTCAGTGACATATGCCTAGATTGGTTGGTCATTGTGCACGGTAGCCACCACACTGTGCCACTACTTCTTGAAGATCTTTGTACCTGCTTGTTGATAACTAGAATTCTCAAACCATTGTTTCCCCCTCTTACCATTTGTGACTCGTATTATGACCTGTCAATGTAAACCCATCATAGTGAAATTCTGTGGTCATGGTCACTGACTAATGCCTTCTTTGGTTGGTCATTGTGCATGGCTGCCCACCCATGCCACTACGTGTTGAAAGTCTTTGTACTTGCTAGTTGATAACTAGTATTCCAAACCCCCCCCCCCCCCCTCTGACCGTTTGTGCCTTGCATTATGAGTTGTCAACATTGACCACACATAGTGAAATTCTTTGGTCATGATCAGTGACGTATGCCTACTTTGGTTGGTTATTGTGAATGGTAGCCACACCGTGCCACTACTTATTGAAGGTCTCTGTACTTGCCAGTCGATACCTAATGTTCCCACACCATTGTTTCCCCCTCTGACCATTTGTGAATCGTGTTATGAGTTGTCAACGTTGACCACACATAGTGGAACGTCTGGCCATAGTCAGTGACAAATGCATACTTTGGTTGGTCTTTGTGTATGGTTGCCACACCGTGCCACTACTTATTATACGTATTTTTACTTGCTAGTTGAAAATTGGTATTTCCAAACCATTTCTTCCCCCTCTGACCGTTTGTGACTCGTATTATGAGTTTTCAACGTTGACCAAACATAGTGAAATTCGTTTCTTCATGTTTCTTTCTGTGACATATGCATGATTTGGTTGGTCATTGTGCATGGTATCCACACCGTGCCACTACTTGTACAAGATCTTTGTACTAGCTAGTTGATTACTAGTATTGTTCAGCCATTTTTCTCCCTCTGACCATTTTTGACTTGCATTTTCAGTTGTCAATGTTGACCACACATAGTGAAATTCATTCGTTATGGTCATTGACACATGCCTACTTTGGTTGGTCATTGTGCATGGTAGGCCCACCGTGGAACTACTTATTGAAGGTCCTTGTACTTACTAGATGATAAGTAGTATTCACAAAGCATTGGTTCCCCCTTTGACCATTTGTGACTCCTATTATGTGTTGCCAACGTTTACCACCCATAGTGAAATTCTTTGCTCATGGTCAGTGACTCATGCCTTCTTTGGTTGGGCATTGTGCATGGTAGCCACACCGTGCCACTACTTAGTGAAGGTATTTGTACTTTCTAGTCGACAACTAGTATTCCCCAACCATTGTATCCTCCTCTGATAATTGGTGACTCGTATTATGAGTTTTCAACATTGACAACACATAGTAAAATTCTTTGGTCGTGGTCAGTGACATATCCCTACTTTGGTTGGTGTTTGTGCATGATAACCACACCATGCCACTATGTATTGAGAATTTTTTGAATTAATATTCAATACCTAGTGTTCCCAAACCATAGTTTACCCCTCTGACCATTTGTGACTTGTATTATGAGTTATCAAAGTTGACCACGTACAGTGAAATTCTTTGGTCATGGTCAGTGCCATATGCCTACTTTGGTTGGTCATTGTACATGGTAGCCACACCGTGCCACTTCTTATTGAAGGTCCTTGTACTTGCTAATAGATGAATAGTATTACCAAACCATTGTTTCCCCCTCGGACCATTTGTGACGCATACTAAGTTGGCAACATTGACCACACTTCGTGAAATTCATTCGTCATGGTCAGTGACATATGCCTACTTTGGTTGGTCATTGTGCATGGTAGCCACAAGATGGAAAGACGTACTCAATGCCTTTGTTCTTGCTTTTCAATAACTAGGATTCCTAAATCATTGTTTCCTCATCTGACCGTTTGCGACTCGTACAATGATTTGTCAACATTGACCGCATATAGTGACATTCCTAGGTCATTGTCAGTCACATATGCCTGCTTTGGTTGGTCATTGTGCATGGTAGCCACACCATGCAACTACTTATTGAAGGTCTTTGTACTTGCTAGTTGAAACCTAGTATTCCCAAACCATTGTTTCCCCCTCTAACCATTCGTAGTATGAGTTGTCAATGTTGACCACACATAGTGATATTATTTTGGTTATGGTCAATGACATACGTCTAATTTGGTTGGTCATTGTGCATGGTAGCCACACAGTGCCACTACTTATTGAAGGCCTTTGTACTTTGTAGATGATACCTATTGTTCCCAAACTATTTTTTCCCGCTCTGACCATTTTTTATTCGTGTTACGAGTTGTCAACGTTGACCACACATAGTTAAACTCGTTGGTCATGGTCAGTGACATATGCATACTTTGGTTGGTCATCACGCGTGGTAGCCACACCGTACCACTTTTGATTGAAGGTCTTTGTCCTTGCTATTATAAATGTAGTATTTCCAAACCATTTTCCCCCCCTCTGGCCATTTGTGACTCATGTTATGAGTTTTCCACGTTGGCCACCCACGGCTAAGTTCTTTGGTCATGGTCAGTGACATATACCTACTTTTTTTGGTTTTTTTGCAGAGTAGCCACACCGTGCCACTACGTATTGAAGCTCTTTGTACTAGCTAGTTGATATCTAGTATTTCCAAATAATTGTTCTTCCCTCTGATCACTTGTGACTCGTATTATGAGTTGTCAACGTTGACCCATCACATTGAAATCCTTTGGTCATGGTCAGTGACATATGTCTACTTTGGTTCGTCATTATGCGTTATAGCCACACCGTGCCACTACCTATTAAAGGTATTTGTACTTGCTAGTTGATGAATAGCATTCCCACAACCATCGTTTCCCCCTCTCACCATTTTTGACTCGTGTTATAAGTTGTCAACTTTGACCTTACATAGTGAAATTCTTTGGTTATCATTAGTGACATATGCCTTCTTTGGTTGGTCATTGTGAATGGTAGCCACGCCGTGGCACTACTGATTGAAGGTCTTTGTACTTGCTAGTTGAAAACTAGTATTTTCAAACCATTTTCTCCCCGTCTGACCATTTGTGAATCGTATTATGAGTTGTCAATGTTGACCCATCAGAGTGAAAATTGTTGGTCATGGTCAGTGACAAATGCCTATTTTGGTTGGTCACTGTGCATGGTAGCCGCACCGTGCCACTACTCATTGAAATTTTGTGTAATTTCTATTATACAACTAGTATTCCCCCTTTGACCATTTGGAGCTTGGATTTTGAGTTGTCGATGTTGACAAGACAGAGTGAAATTCTTTGGTCATGGGCAGTGACATATGCCTGCTTTGGTTGGTCATTGTGCATGGTAGCCACACCGTGCCACTACTTATTGAAGGTCTTTGCAATTGCTAGTAAATAACTATATCACCAACCATTGTTTCCCTCTCTGACCATTTCTGACTCGTATTATGAGTTGTCAACGTTGACCACACATAGTGGAATTCTTTAGTCAGGGTTTGTGACATATGCATACTTTGGTTGGTCATTGTGCATGTTAGCCACACCGTTCATTACTTGTTGAAGGTTTTTTTACTTCCTAGTTGATCTGGTACTCCCAAACCATTGTTTCCCTCTCTGACCATTTGTGACTCGTATTATGAGTTGTCAACATTGACCACAGATAGTGAAATTCTTTGGTCGTGGTCAGTGACATATGCGTTCTTTGGGTGGTCACTGTGAATGGTAACTACACCTTTTGAATGCGTATTTGAGTTCTTTGTAATTGGTAGTCAATTTCTAGCATTCCCAATCCATTTTTTCCTCCTCTGATCACTTGTGACTTGTATTTTGAGTTGTCAACGTTGACCATGCATAGTGAAATTCTTTGGTTGGTCGTTATGCATGGTAGCCACACAGTGACACAACTTATTGAAGGTTTCTGTACTTGCTATTAAATAACTAGTATTCCCAAACCATTGATTTCCCCACATATCATGTGTGACTCGTATTATGAGTTGTCAACATTGACCACACAGTGACATACACCCACTTTGGTGGGTCATTGTGAATGGTAGCCAAACCATGCCACTACTTATTGAAGGTCCTTGTATTTACTAATAGATGACGAGTATCCTTCAACCATTGTATCCTCTGATCATTTGTGACTCGTCTTATGAGTTTTCAACATTGACAACACATGGTAAAACTCTTTGGTTGTGGTCAGTAACAGATCCCTACTTTGGTTGGTGATTTTGCATGTTAGCCATACCTTGCCACAAATCATTGAAGGTTTTTGTACTTGCTAGTCGGTAACTAGTATTCCCAAACCATTGTTTCCCCCTGTCACCATTTGTGACACAAGTTATGAGCTGTCAACATTGACCACACATAGTGAAATTCTTTGGTCATGGTAGCTGACATATGCCTACTTTAGTTGGTCATTGTGCATCGTAGCCACACCGTGCTGCCACGTATTGAAGGTCTTTGTAATCTCTAGTCAATAACTAGTATTCCCAAACCATGTTTTCCCCCTTTGACCATTTGTGACTCATATTAAGAGTTGTCAGCATTGACCACACATAGTGAAGTTCTTTGGTCATGGTCAGTGACATATGCCTACTTTGGTTGGTCATTGTCCATGGTAGCAATACTGTGCCACTACTTATGAAGGTCTTTGTACTTAATACTTGATAACTTTTTTTTTTCCAAACCATTGTTTCCCCCACTAACCATTTGGGACTCGTATTAAGTGTTTGACAACGTTGACCATACATAGTTAAATTCCTTGGTCATGGTCACTGACATGTGCCTTCTTTGGTTGGTCATTGTGCATAACAACCACACCGTGCCACTTCTTATTGAAAGTATTTGTACTTTCTAGTTGATATCTAGTACTCCCAAACTACTTCCCACCCCTCTGACCATTTGTGACTTGTATTATGAGTTGTCAACATTTACCAGACATAGCAAGATTGTTTGGTCATGGTCAGTGACATATGCCTACTTTGGTTGGTCATTGTGCATGGTAGCCACACCGTACCACTTTTTGTTGAAGTTCTTTGTACTTGCTAGTCAATAACTAGAATTCCCAAACCATTTCCCCCCATCTGACCGTTTGTAACCTTTGCTATGAGTTGTCAACGTTGGCCGAAGATAGTGAAATTCTTAGGTCATGGTCAGTGACACATGCCTTCTTTGGTTGGTTATTGTGCATGGTACCCACACTGTTCCACTACTTATTGAAGGTCTCTGTACTTGCTAGTTGATAACTTGTATTCCCAAACCATTGTTTCCCTGCTGATCATTTGTGACTCGTATTATGAGTTGTCAGCGTTGATCACACATAAAGAAATCATTTGCTCATGGTCAATGACATATGCCTACTTTGGTTGTTCATTCTGCATGGTAGCCACACCGTGCCACTACTTCGAGAAGGTCCTTGTACTCACTAGTTGATAACTAGTTTTTAAAGACCATGTTTTCCTCCTCTTACCTTTTGTGACTTGTGTTACAAGTTGTGGACGTTGATCACACATGGTGAAATTATTTGGTCATGATCAGTGGAATTTTCCTAACTTGGTTGGTCATTGTGCATTGCATGGTAGCCACACCTTGCCACTACTTATTGAAGGTTTTTGTACTTACAATTCAATTACTAGTATTCCTGTTCCATTTTTTCCCCCTCGTAGAATTTGTAACTGGTATCATGAGCTTTCAACATTGACCACATATGGTGAAATTCATTGGTCATGGTCACTGCCATATGCCAACTTTGGTTCGTCATTGTGCATGGTAGCCACACCGTGCCATTAATTCTTGAAGTTCATTTCACTTGCTAGTCAATTACTAGTATTTCAAAACCATTGTTTCCCCCTCCAACCATTTGTGACTCGTATTAAGAGTTGTCAAATTCGACCACACAGTGAAATTCTTTGGTCATGGTCAGTGACATATGCTTATTTTGGTTGGCCACTGACAATCAGTGGCCCACCAGGCCACTGATAAAGGTCTTTACACTAGTATTTTCAACCTATTGTTTCCCCCTCTGACCATTTATGACTCGTATTATGAGTTGTGAATGTTGACCACTCATAGTGAAATTCTTTGGTTGGTCATTTTGCATGGTAGCAACACCGTGCCACTACTTATTGAATGTCTTCATATTTTCTAGTCAAAAATATTATTCCCAAACCATTGTTTCCCCCTCTGATCATTTGTGACTCGTATTATGAGTTGTCAACGTTGACCCATCAAAGTGAAACTCGTTGTTTGTGGTCAATGACATATGCTTACTTTGGTTGGTCATTGTGCATGGTAGCCACACCGTGCCACTACTTGTTGGAGTTCTTTGTACTTGCAACTCAATAACAAGTATTCTCAAACCATTGTTTCCCCTTCTGACCCCTTTTTGACTCATAGTATGAGTTGTCAACGTTGACTACCCATAGTGATACTCTTTGCTCATGTGCAGTGACATATGCCCACTTTGGTTTTCATTGTGCATGGAAGCCACACCGTGCCACTACTTGTTGAAGGTCTGTGTACTTTCTAATCGATAACTAGTATTCCCAAACCATTGTTTCTTTCATTTCTCTGGTCATGGTAATTGACATAAGCCTACTTTGGTTGGTCTTTGTGCATCGTAGCCATTCGGTGCCACTACTAGTTGAATTTCTGTGTAATTGCTAGTTGATTAATTTTATCCCCAACCCATTCTTTCTCCCTCTTTCCATTTTTGACTCGTATTATGAATTGTCAATGTTGGTCACTTTTGGTCATGGTCACTGACATATGCCTTCTTTTGTTGGTCATTGTGTATGGTCCCCACACTGTGCCACTACTTATTGAAGGTATTTGTACTTTCTAGTTGAAAAATGGTATCCCTAAACCATTATTTCCCCCTCTGACAATTTGTGACTCGTATTATGAGTATTTAATGTTGACCACACCTAGTGAAATTCTTTGGTCATGGTCAGTGACACATGCCAACTTTGGTTGGTCATTGTGCATGGAAGCCACATCGTGCCACTACTTATTGAAGGTCTTCAAAACTTCTGGTCGATAAACAGTATTCCCAAACCATTGTTTCCCACCTCTAACCATTTGTGATTTGTATTATGAGCTGTCAATGTTGACCACACATAGTAAAACTGTTTGGTCATGGTCAGTGACATACGTTTACTTTGGCTGGTCATTGTGTATGGTAGCCACACCGTGCCACAACTAATTGAAGGTCTTTGTTCTTGCTAATTGATACTTAGTATTCCCAAACCATGTTTCTCCCCTCTGACCATTTGTGACTCGAATCATGAGTTGTCAACTTTGAATACACATAGTGAAACTCCTTGGTCATGGGCCGTGACATATGCCTGCTTTGGTTGGTCATTGTGCATGGTAGCCACACCATGCTAGTACATATTGAAGGTCTTTGTACTTGCTAGTTGATAACTAGTATTTCCAAACCATTGTTTCCCTCTCTGACCATTTGTGACTCGTGTTATGAGTTGTCTGTGTTTACCACACATTGTGACATTCTTTGGTCATGGTCAGTGACATATGCCTGCATTGGTTGGTCATTATGCGTAGTAGCCACACCGTGCCACTACTAATTCAAGGTCTTTGTTCTTGCTAGTCGATACTTAGTATTCCCAAACCATGTTTTACCCCTCTGACCATTTCTGACTCGTATTGTGAGTTGTCAATGTTGACCATACATAGTGAAACTCTTTGGTCATGGGCCGTGACATATGCCTGCTTTGGTTGGTCATTGTGCATGGTAGCCACACCATGCCAATACATATTGAAGGTCTTTGTACTTGCTAGTTGATCACTAGTATTCCCAAACCAGGGTTTCCCCGTATGACCATTTGTGAATTGTATTATTATTTGTGGACATTGACCACACATAATGAAAATCTTTAGTCATGGTCAGTGAAATATGCCTACTTTGGTTGGTCTTTGTGCATGGTAGCCACACTGTGCCACTACTTATTGAATGTCTTCGTACTTGCTATTTGATGACCATTATTCCCAAACCATTGTTTCACCCTTTGAACGTTTGTGACTTTTATTATGAGTTGTCAATGTTGACCACCCATAGTGAAATTCTTTGGTCATGGTCAGTGATGTATGCCTTCTTTGGTTGGTCATTGTGCATGGTAGCCACACCGTACCACTACTTATTGAAGGCATTTGTACTTGCTAGTCAGTAACTAGTATTCACCATTGCTTCCCCCTCTGACCATTTGTGAACTGTTTTATGAGCTGTCAACGCTGACCACACATTGTGAAATTGTTTGGTCATGGTCAATGACATATTCCTACTTTGGTTGGTCATTGTTCATGGTAGCCACACTGTGCCACTACTTTCTGAAGGTCTTTGTACTTGCTAGACAATTAGAAGTGTTCCCAAAGCATTGTTTCCCCCTCTTAGCATTTGTGACTCGTATTGCGAGTTTTCGAGGTTCACCACATAATGTGAAAGTCTTTGGTCATGGTTAGTGAAACATGCCTACTTTGGTTGGTCATTTTCCATGGTATCCACGCAGTGCCACTGCTTATTGAAGGTTTTTTTACTTACTAGTCAATAATTAGTATTTCCAAACCACTGTTTACCCCTCTGACCATTTGTGTATCATGAGTTGTCAACGTTGAACACACATAGTGAAATTCCCTGGTTATGTTCAGTGACATATGCCTACTTTGGTTGGTCATTGTGCACGGTAGCCACACTTTTACACTTGTTATTGAAGGTTTTTTTACTTGCAAGTAGATAACTAGTATTCCGAAACCCTCATTTCCCCCTATGGCCATTTGTGAATCCTATTATGAACTGTGAACGTTGACCGTACAGAGTGAACTCCTTTGGTCATTGCCAATGGCATATGCCTTCTTTGGTTAGTCATTGTGCACGGTAGCCAAACCGTGCGACTCCCTCTTGAAATTCTTTGTACTTCAGATTCAATAAGAAATATTCTCAAACCATTGTTTCCCCCTCTGACCGTTTGTGACTCGTTCTATGAGTCGTCAACATTAACCACACAAAGTGAAATTCTTTGGTCATGGTCAGTCATATTTGCCAAATTTGGTTTGTCATTTTCCATGGTAGCCACGTCGTGCCACTGTTTTATTGAAGTTCCTTGTACTTTCTAGTCAATAAATAGTATTTCCAAACCATTGTTTCCCCCTCTGAACATTTGTGACTTGTATTATGATTGTGAGCATTGAATACACACAGTGAAATTCATTGGTGATGGTCACTGACATATGCCTACTTTGGTTGGTGATTGTGCATGGTAGCCATACTGTGCCAATATTTATTGAATGTCTTTGTACTTTCTAGTCAATAACTAGTATTTCCAAACCATTGTTTCACCCTCTGACCATTCGTGACTTGTAGTATAAGTTTTCAACGTTGACCACACAGTGAAATGTTTTGCTCATGGTTTGTGACGTATGCCTACTTTGGTTGGTCATTGTGCATGGTAGCCACACCGTACCGCTACTTATTGAAGTTCATTGTACTTGCTAGTATGTAACTAGTATTCCTAAACCATTGTTACCCCCTCAGGCAAATTGTCAATGTTGACCACACATTGTGAAATTCTTTGGTCATGGGCAGTGACATATGCGTACTTTAGTTGGTCAATGTGCATGGTAGCCACACCATGCCTCTACTTCTTGAAGCTATTTGTACTTTATAGTTGATAAAAAGTATTCCTAAATCATTGTTACCCCCTATGACGAGTTGTGAATCATATAAAGAGTTGTCAAAATTGACCACACGTAGTGAAATTCTTTGGTCATGGTCAGTGACATATGTCTAGTTTGGTTGATTATTGTGCATGGAAGCCACACCGTGCCACTACTCATTGAATGTATTTGTACTTGCTATTTGATGAATAATATTCCCAAACCATTGTTTCCCCTTCTGAGCTTTTTTGACTTGTATGATAAGTTGTCAACGTTGACCACTCATAGTAAAATTCTATGGACATGGTCAGTGACATATGCCTTCTTTGGTTGGTCATTGCGCATGGTAGCCACAACTTGCCACTCTTAATTGAAGGTCTTTGTACTTGCTATTTGATAACTAGTATTCCCAAATCATTGTTCCCCCCTACGACCATTTGTGACTCGTATTATGAGTTGTCAACGTTGACCAATCATAGTGAAATTCTTTGGTCATGGTTAGTGACATATGCCTACTTTGGTTGGTCATTGTGCATGGTAGCTACACTATCTCACTACTTATTGAAAGTTTTTTTATATGCTATTTTATGACTAGAATTCCCAAGAAATTTCCCCCCCTCTGACCATTTGTGACTTGCATTATGGGTTGTCAACGTTGACCACACATAGTGAAATTCTTTGGTCATGGTCAGTGACATGTGCCTACTTTGGTTGGTCATTGTGCATTTTAGCCAGACCGTGCCCCTACGTACTGAGGGTTTTGCTACTTGCTAGTAAATAAGTAGTATTCCCAAACCATTGTTTCTACATCTGACCATGTGTGACTCGTATTATATGTTGTCAACATTGACCACACATGGTGAAATACTTTGGCCATGGTCAGTGACACATGCCTACTTTGGTTGGTCACTGTGTATAACAGCCACACCGTGCCACTGATTGTTTAAGTTCTTTTTCTTTTCTATTTGATAACTAGTATTCCCAAGCATTTGTCTCCCCCTGTCACTGATTGTGACTCGTATTAAGAGTTGTCAAAGTTGACCATCCTCTATGAAATTCTTTGGTCCTGGTCAGAGACATATGCCTCCTTTGGTTGGTCATTGTGCATGGTAACCACACCGTGCCACTACTTATTGAAGTTATTTATACATGCTAGTTGATAAAGAATAATCCCAAAAAAAAATCCCCCTTGGACCATTTGTGACTTGTACTCTGAGTTGTCAACGGTGACAACACATAGTGAAATTCTTTGGTCATGGCTAGTGACATTTGTCTACTTTGGTTGGTCATTGTACATGGTGGCCACACCGTGCCACTACTAAAGGAAGGTCTTTGTAATTTCTAGTTGAAAACTATTCTTCCCAAACCATTTGTTTCCCCTCTGACAATTTTTGACTCGTATTATAGGTTGTCAACATTGACCACACATAGTGAAGTTCTTTGGTCATGGTTTGTAACATATGCTTACTTTGGTTGGTCATTGTGCATGGCAGCCACACCGTTCCACTACTCATTGAAGGTATTTGTACTTGCTAGTGGATAACTAGTATTTTCAAACCATTTTTACCCCCTCTAACCAGTTGTGACTCGCATCATGATTTGGTAACGTTGACCACACATAGTGAAATTCTTTGGTTATGGTTATTGACATATGCCTGCTTTGGTTGGTCATTGTGCATGGTAGCCACACCGTGCCACTACTTTTTGAAGGTCTTTGCTATTTGATAACTATTATTTTCAAACCATGAGCCCCCCTCTGACCATATGTGTCTCGTACTATGAGTTTTCAATGTTGACCACACATACTGAAATTCTTAGGTCATGGTCTATGACATATCCCTCCTTTGGTTGGTCAGTGTGCATGGTAGACACACCATGCCAGATATTATTCAAGGTCTTTGTACTAGCTAGTTGATGACTGGTATTCCCAAACCATTGTTTCACTACCTGAACATTTATGACTTGTATCATGAGTTGTCAACATTGACCACACATAGTGAAGGTATTTGGTCATGGTCAGTGACATATGCCTACACTAGTTGGTCATTGTGCATGTTTGCCACTCAGTGCCACTATGTATTGATGGTGTTTGTACTTTCTAGTGAAAAAAATAGTTTTTTCAATCCACTATATCCTCCTTTGACCATTTGTGACTTGTACTAGAGTTGTCAACGTTGTCCACCCATGGTGAAATTCTTTGGTCATGGCCAGTGACATATGCCTACGTTGGTTAGTCATTGTGCATGGTAGCCACACCGTGCCACCACTTACTGAATTTCTTTGTAATTTTCCAGTCAATAACTGGTATTCCTTAACCAGTATTGTCCCCTCTGACCATTTGTGACCCGTATGATGCGTTGTCAACGTTGACCACACATAGTGAAATTCTTTGGTCATGGTCAGTGACATATGTCAACTTTGGTTGGTCATTGTGCATGGTAGCCACACCATGCCAATACGTATTGAAGGTATTTGTACTTTCCTGACAAAAAAATTATTCTAAAACCATTGTTTCCCCCTCCAAAAATTTGTGTCTCGCGTTATGACTTGTCAACATCGACCAAACCTATTGAAATTCTTTGGTCATGATCACTGACATATGACTACATTGGTTGGTCATTGTGCGTGGCAGCCACTCGTGCCACTAATTATTTAATACATTTGCACTTTCTAGTCAATAACTAGTATTCTCAAGTCAATTTTTCCTCCTCTGACCATTTTTGAATCGTAGTACGAGTTGTCGACATTGTCCACCCATAGTGAAAGTCTTTGGTCATGGTCAGTGACATATGCCTACTTCGGTTGGTCATTGTGCATGGTAGCCACACCGTGCCACTGCTTACTTAATGTCTTTGTAATTTCTAGTCTATAACTAGCATTCCTGAACCATTGTTTCCCTACTTGACCATTTGTGATTCGTATGATGAGTTGTCAACGTTGACCACACATAATGAAATTTGCTGGTCATAGTCGGTGACATATGCCTACTTTGGTTGTTCATTGTGCACGGTTACCACACCGTGCCAATACTTATCGAAGGTCTTTGTAATTGCTAGCAAACAACTATTATTTTCAAACCCCTCTGACCATTTGTGACTCGTATTATGATTGGGCAATGTTCACAACACACAGTGGAATGCTTGGGTCGTGAACAGTGACATATGCCTGTTTTGGTTTGTCATTGTGCATGGTAGCTACAACGTGCTAATTCTTATTGAAGGTCTTTGTACTTGCTATTTTATGACTTGTATAACAAAAGCAATACTTTCCCATTTGAGTATTTGTGACTCGGTTAATGAGTTGTCAATGTTGACCACACATAGTAAAATTCTTAGGTCATGGTCAGTGACATGTGCCTACTTTGGTTGGTCATTGTGCATGGTAGACCTACCATGCCACTACTTATTGGATGTTTTTGTAGTTTTAGTCAATAACTAGCATTCCCGAACCATTTTTTCTCTAAATGACTATTTGTAACTCGTACTATGAGTTGTCAACGTTGACCGCACAGAGTGAAATCATTTGGTCATGGTCAGTGACATATCCCTACATATGTCGGTCATTGTGCATGCTAGCCACCCGTGCCACTACTTATTGAAGGTCTTTGCACTTTCTTGTCAATAACTAGTATTCTTAAACCATTTTTAACTCCTCCGACTATTTGTGACTTGTATTATGAGTTGTCAATGTTGTCCACCCATGGTGAGATTCTTTCGTCATGGTCAGTGACATATGCCTACTTTGTGTGGTCATTGTGCATGGTAGCCACACTGTGCCACTACTTATTGAATGTCTTTACACTTTCTCCTCAATAAGTAGTACTCCCAAATCATTCAGTCCCCCTCTGACCATTTTGTGAATCGTATGATGAGTTGCCAACGTTGACCACACATAGTGAAATTCTTTGTTCATGATCACTGACTTATTCCTACTTTGGTTGGTCATTGAGCATGGTAGCCACACTGTGCCACTACTCATTGAAGTTCTTTGAACTTAACAGTTGTTAACTAGTAATCCCAAACCATTTTCCCCCTCTGACCATTTGTGTCTTGTCTTATGAGTTGTCAACCCAGACCACAGATAGTGAAATGTTTTGGTCATGGTCAGTGACACATGCCTACATTGGTTGGTTACTGTACACAACAGCCGCACTGTGCCACTACCTTTGAAGGTCTTTGTGCTTTCCAGTAGATAACGAGTATTCCCAAACCACTGTTTCCCCCTCTGACTATCTTTCACTCGTGTTATGAGTTGTCAACATTGACCACACAAAGTGAAATTATTCGGTCATGGTCAGAGACATATGCCTACTTTGGTTGGTCATTGTGCATGGTAGTCACACCGTGCCACTACTTATTGAATTTCTTTGTACTTGCTAGTAAAAAACTGGTATTCCTTAACCATTTTTTTGCCTCTGACAATTTTTTACTCGTATGATGCATTGTCAATGTTCACCACACATGGGGAAATTCTTTGGTCTTGGTCAGTGACATATGCCGACTTTGGTTGGTCATTGTGCATGGTAGCCACACCATGCCAATACTTATTGAAGGTATTTGTACTTGCCTGACAATTACTAGTATTCCCAAACCATTGTTTCCCCCTCCGACCATTTGTGTCTCATATCATGACTCGTCAACGTTGACCACACCTATTGAAATTCTTTGGTCATGATCACTGACATATGACTACATTGGTTGGTCATTGTGCATGGCAGCCACTCGTGCAAATACTTATTGAAGGTCTTTGTACTTGCTAGTCTATAACTAGTATTTAAAAACCATTGTTTTCCTACCTGACCATTTTTGATTCGTATGATGAGTTGTCAATGTTGACCACACATAATGAAATTAGCTGGTCATAGTCAGTGACATATGCCTACTTTGGTTGGTCATTGTGCATGGTAGCCACACCGTGCCAATACCTATTGAAGGTCTTTGTACTTGCTAGTTAACAACTATTATTTTTAGACCATTGTTTCCCCCTGTGACCATTTGTGACTCGTAGTATGATTTGGCAATGTTCACAACCCATAGTGGAATCTTTGGTCATGAACAGTGATATATGCCTGTTTTGGTTGGTCATTGTGCATGGCAGCCACACCGTGCTACTACGTATTGAATACATTTTTACTTGCAATTAAATGACTTTTATATGAAAACCAATTCTTCCCCATGTGACTATTTGTGACTCGGTTTATGAGTTGTCAACGTTGACCACACATAGTGAAATTCTTAGGTCATGGTCAGTGACACATGCATACTTTGGTTGGTCATTGTGCATGGTAGACACACCGTGCCACTACTTATTGAAGGTCTTTGTACTTGTAGTTTATAACTGTTAGTCCCAAACCATTGTTTCCCTAAGTTACCATTTGTAAATCGTATTATGAGTTGTCAATGTTGACCACACAAAGTGGGATTACTTGGTCGTGGTCAGTGACACATGCCTACATATGTTGGTTACTGTTCATCGGAGCCACCCGTGCCACTACTTATTGAAGGTCTTTTCATTTGCTCCTCAATAACTAGTACTCCCAAACCATTAATCCCCCCTCTGACCATTTGTGAATCGTATGATGAGTTGTCAACGTTGACCACACATAGTGAAAATATTTGGTCATGATCACTGACTTATGCCTGCTTTGGTTGGTCATTGTGTATGGTAATCACACTGTGCTACTACTTATTGAAGTTCTTTGTACTTAATAGTTGTTAAGTATTACTCCCAAACCATTTTTTCCCCTAAAACCATTTTTGTCTCTTCGTATGAGTTGTCAACCCTCACCACATATAGTGAAATGTTTTGGTCATGGTCAGTGACACATGCCTACTTTGGTTGGTTATTGAACATGGTAGCCACACCGTGCCACTACTTTTGAAGGTCTTTGTACTTTCTAGTCAATAACTAGTATTTCTGAACCATTGTTTCCCCCTCTGACCATCTTTCACTCGTATTATGAGTTGTCAATATTGACCACACATAGTGAATTTTTTTGGTCATGGACAGCAACATGTGTCTGCTTTCGTTGGTCATTGTGCATGGTAGCCACACTGTACCATTATTTACTGAAGGTCTTTGTACTTGTTAGTCCAAAACTAGTATTCCTAATTTATTGTTTCCCCCTATGACCATTTGCGACTCGTATTGTGAGTTGTTATTGTTGAACAAATACAATGAAATTTATTGGTCATGGTCAGTGCCATATGCCTACTATGGTTGGTCATTGTGCATGGTAGTCACACCGGGCCATTTTGTATTGAAGGTCTTTTACTTGCTAATGGATAACTAGTATTCCTAAACCATTTTTTCCCCCTCTAACCACTTGTGGTTGGTATTATGAGTTGACGACATTCACCATACATAATGAAAGTCCCTGGTCCTGGTCAGTGCCACATGCCTAGATTGGCTGGTAATTGTGCATGGGAGCCACACCGTGCCTCTACTTGCTCGTCGATAACTAGTATTACCAACCCATTGTTTCCCCCTCTGACCAGTTGTGACTCGTATTATGATTTTTCATCGTTGACCACACAGTGAATTTACTTGGTCATGGTCACTGACATATGCCTAGTTTGGTTGGTCATTGTGCATGATAGCCACACCATGCCACTACATATTGTAGGTCTTCGTACTTGCTGATCAATAACTACTAATCCAAACCCATTGTTTCCCCTTCTCCCCATTGGTGAGTCATTGTATGAGTTGCAACGTTGACCACACATAGTGAAATTCTTCGGTCATGGTCAGTGACATGTGCTTATTTGGTTGGTCATTGTGCATGGTAGCCACACTGTGCCACTTCTTCTTGATGGTCTGTGTACTTGCTAGTGGATAACTAGTATTCCCAAACCATTGTTTCCCCCTCTCACCATTGGTGAATCGTATTATGCATTGTGAGCGTTGACCACCCATAGTGAAATTTATTGGTCATGGTCAGTGACCTATGCCTACCTTGGTTGATCATTGTGCATGGGAGCCACACCGCGCCACTACGTATTGAAGGTCTTTGTACTTGATAGTCGATGAATATTATACCCAAACCTTTGTTTCCACCCCTGACCATTTGTAACTCGTATTATGAGTTCTCAACATTGACCTCACAGTGAAATTCTTTGGTCATGGTCACTGACCTATGCCTACTTTGGTTGGGCATTGTGCACGGCAGCAATACCATGCCACTACTAATTGAACGTGTTTGTACTTGCTAGTGGATAACTAGTAATCCCAAACCATTGTTTCCCCCTCTGACCATTTTTCACTTGTATTATGGGTTGTCAACGTTGACCACAAATAGTGACTTTCTTTGGTCATAGTCAGTGACATATGCCTACTTTGGTTGGTCATTGTCCATAAAAAGACACACAGTGCCACTACTTATTGAAGGTCTTTGTACTTGCTAGTCAAAAACTAGTAATCCCAGACCATTTTCCCCCCTCTGACCACTTGTGACTCGTATTATGAGTTCGTGATGTTGACCATACACAATGAAAGTCGTTGGTCATGGCTTGTAACAATGTGCACTTTGATTGGTTATTGTGCATGGTAGCCACACTGTGCCACTTCTTATGAAAGGTCTCTGTACTTTCTAGTCGAAAACTAGTATTTTCAAACAATTGTTTCCCCATCTGACCATTTGTGACGCGTATTATGATTTGGCAACATTGACCACACATAGTGGAACTCTTTGGCCATAGTCAGTGACATATACATTTGTTGGTTGGTCATTGTGCATGGTAGCCACAGCGTGCCACTACGTATTGAAAGTCTTTATACTTAATAGTTGATAACTAGTATTCCCAGACCATTGTTTTTCCCTCTGACCATTTGTGACTCGTTTTATGAGTTGTCAACGTTGACCACACATAGTGAAGTTCTTTGGTCATGGTCATTGACATTTGCCTACTTTGATTTGTCATTGTGCATGGTAGCCACACCGTGCCACTTTCTATTGAAGTTATTTGTACTTGCTAGTCAATAACTAGTATTATCAAACCATTGTTTCTCCCTCTAACCATTTGTGACTCGTATTATGAGTTGTTAACATTGACCGAATAGAGTGAAATTATTTGGTCATGGTCAGTGCCATATGCCTAATTTGGTTGGTCATTGTGCATGGTAGCCACACCGTACCACTACTCATTGAAGGTCTTTGTACTTGCTTGTGGATAACTAGTATAATCAACCCACTGTTTCCCCCTTCTGACCAGTTGTGACTCATATTATGAGTTATCAACGTTGACCACACATGTTGAAATCATTTGCTCATGTTCAGAGACATATGCCTACTTTGGTTGGTCATTGTGCATAGTAGCCACACCGTGCCATTACTCATTGAAGGTCTTTGTACAACTTTGTTGATAACTAGTATTTCCAACCCATTGTTTCCCCCGCTGACTAGTTGTGACTTGTATTATGAGTTGTCAAAGTTGACCACACAGGGTGAATTTCTCTGGTCATGGTCAGTAACATATGCCTACCTTGGTTCGTTTTTGTGCATGGTAGCCACACCGTGCCACTACTTATTGAAGGTTTTTTTAATTGCTATTAGATGAATAGCATTCCCAAACCAATGTTCTTCCCTTTTACCATTTTTGACTCTTACTATGAGCTGTAAATGTTGACCACACATTCAATTCTTTGGTCATGGTCAGTGACATACGCCTACCTTGGTTGGTCATTGTGCATAGTAGCCATACTGTGCTACTTCTTATTGAATGTCTTTGTACTTGCTAGTCCAAAAATTGTATTCCCAAAACGTTTTCCCCCCTCTAACCACTTCTGACTTGTATTATGAGTTGTCAACATTGACCACACATAGTGAAATTCTTTTGTCAAGGTCACTGACATATGCCTACTTTTGTTGGTGATTGTGCATGGTAGCCACACCGTACCACTACTTCTTGAAGGTATTTATACTTGCTATTCAATAACTGGTATTCCCAAACCATTGTTTCCCACTCAGACCATTTGTGAATCGTATTATGAGTTGTCAATGTTGACCACACGTTGTGAAATTCTTTGGTCATGTTCAGGGAAACATGCGTACTTTGGTTGGTCATTGTGCATGATAGCCACACTGTGCCACTACTTATAGAAGTTCTTTGTACTTGCTAGTTGATAACGAGTATTCCCAAACAATTGTGACTCATACTATCAGTTGTCAACGCTGACCACACATAGTGCAATTCTTCAGTCATGGTACGCAACTTATGCCAACTTTGGTTGGTCATTGTCCATGCTAGCCACACCATGCTACTCCTTATTGAAGGTCTTTATAATCTCTAGTCAATAAAAAGTATTCCCAAGCCAGTGGTCCCCCCTCTGACCATTTGTGGAGTGTATTATAAGTTGTCAATGTTGACCGCACCGAGTGAAATTCTTCGGTCATGGTCAATGACACGTGTCTACTTTGGTTGATCATTGTGCATGGTAGCCACACCGTACCATTACTTATTGGAGATCTTTGAGCTGGCTAGTGCATAATTAGCGTCCCCAAACAATTGTTTCCCCCTATGACCATTTGTGACTCGTATTATGAGTTTGCAACGTTGACCACACACAGTGAAATTCTTAGGTCATGGTAAGTGACATATGCCTATTTCGGTTAGTCATTCTACATGGTATACACACCGTGCCAATGCTTATTCAAGGTCATTGTACTTGCTAGTCAATAACTAGTATTTCTAGACCATTGTTTCCCTGCTTGACTATTTGTGACTTGTTTTATGAGTTGTCAATGTTGACAACACACAGTGAAATTCTTTGGTCATGTTCAATGACAATTGCCTACTTTGGTTGGTAATTTTGCATGGTAGCCACACCGTATCACTACTCATTGAAGATCTTTGTACTTGCTACTTGATAACTCGTATTCTCAAACCAGGTTTTCCTCCTCTGACCATTTGTGACTTGTATTATGAGTTCTCAACGATGTCCACTGATATAGAAGTTGTTTTTTTCATGGTCTTTGACATATGCCTACTTTTGCTGTTTATTGTGCATGGGAGCCATAATGTGCAACTACTCATTGAAGGTCTTTGTACTTGTTAGTCGATAACTAGTATTCTGAAACCATTGTTTCCCACTCTTGCCATTTGTGACTCGTACTCTGAGTTGTCAACATTGACCACACATAGTGGAATCATTTGGTCATTGTATGTGACACATACCTAGTCTGGTTGGTTACTGTGCATGGTAGCCACACTGTGCTACGTTTTACTGAAGGCCTTTGTACTTGCTAGTCGATAACTAGTATTCCCAACCCAGTCTTTCCCCCTGTGACCATTTTTGGGGCGTATTATGAGTTGACAACGTTGACCACACATAAAGAAATTCTTTGATTATGGTCCGTGATATCTTTCTCCTTTGGCTGGTCATTGTGCATGGTACCAAACTGTGCCACCACTTATTGAAGATATTTGTACTGGTTAGTCGATGACTAGTATTCCCAAACCATTGCCTCCTCCCCTGACCATTCAGAATGGCCAACCAAATTAGGCATATGTCAGTGACCACGAGTGAAGAATTTCACTATGTGTGGTCAACGTTGACAACTCATAATATGAGTAAAAAATTGCCAGAGGGGGAAACAATGGTTTGGGAATACTAGTTATCGATTAGCAAGTACAAAGATCTTTAATAAGTAGTAGCACGGTGTGGCTACCTTGCACAATGACCAACCAAAGTAGGCACATGTCATTGACCATGACCAAAGAATTTCACCATGTGTCGCCAACGTTAACTCAAAACAGGAGTCAAAAATGGCCAGAGGGGGAAACAATGGTTCAAGAATACTCATTATCAACTAGCAAGTACGAAGACCTTCAATAGGCAGTGGCACAGTGTGACTACCATGCACAAGGACCAACCCAAGTAGGCATATGTCACTGACAATGACCAAAGAATTTCACTGTGTGGCCAACGTTGACAACTCATAATACGAGCCACAAATTGTCAGAGGGGGAAACAATGGTTTGGGAATACAACTTATCAACTAGCAAGTACAAAGATCTTCAAGAAGTAGTCACACGGTGTGGCTATCATGCACAATGACCAACCAACGTAGACATATGAAACTGACCATGACTGAAGTACTTCACTACGTGTGATCAACGTTGACAACTCATGATACGCGTCACAAATGGTCAGAGGGGGGAACAATGGGTTGGGAATACTAGTTATCGAGTAACAAGTACAAAGAAATTCAATAAGTAGTGGCTCAGTGTGGATACCATTAACAATGACCAACCAAAGAAGGCATATGCTACTGACCATGACCACTACCAACCAAAGAATTTCACTATGTTTTTTCAACGTTGACAATTCATAATACAAGTCACAAATGGCATGTAGCTACCATGCACAATGACCAACCAAAGTAGGTGTATGTCACTGATGATGAACAAAGCATGTTCAACATGTGTGGTCAATATTCAGGAATCATAACACAAGTCACAAATGGTCAGAGGGGGACACAATGTTGTGGATACACTATTTATTGACTAGCATGTACAAAGACCTTCAATAAGTAGTGGCACGGTCTGGATTCCATGCACAATGACCAATCAAAGTAGGCATATTTCACTGGCCATGACGAAAGAATTTCACTATGTGTGGTCAATGTTGACAACTCATAATACGAGTAAAAAATGGTCAGAGTGGGAAACAACAGATGGGGAATACTATCTATTAGCTAGAAATTACAAAGGTCTTAAATAAGTAGTGGCACAGTGTGGCTACCATGCACAATGACCAACCAGAGTAGACATATATCACTCACCATCACCGAAGAATTTCACTAAGTGTGGTCAACATTGACATCTTATCATACACGGCACAAATGGTCACAGGGGGGAAAATGGTTTGGGAGTTCTATTTATTGACTAGCAAGTACAAAGACCTTTGATAAGTAGTGGCACGTGATGGCTACCATGCACAATTACCAACCAAAGTAGGCATATGCCAATGACCATGATCCAAGTCTTTCACTATATGTGATCAACATTGACAACTCAAAAAACGAGTCACAAATGGTCAGAGGGGAGAACAATGGCTTGAGAATACTAGTTATTGACTAGCAAGTACAAATACCTTCAATAAGTAGTGGCACGGTGTGGCTACCATGCACAATATCAACACAATTAGGCATATGTCACTGACCATGACCGAATAATATCACTATGTGTGGTCAACGCTGAAAACTCACAATTCAAGTCTCAAACGGTCAGGCGGAAAGACTCTGGTTTGGCAATACTAGTTATTGAATAGCAAGTACAAAGACCTTGAGAAAGTAGTGGCACGGTGCGGCTACCATGCACAGTGACCAACCAAAGTAGGCATATGTCACTCTGTATGGTCAACGTTGACAGCTCATAATACGAGTCACAAATGGCCGGAGGGGGAAGCAATGGGTTTGGAATAAAATTAATCAACTAGCAAGTACAAAGGCCTTGAAAAATTTGTGGCACGGTGTGGCTACCATGCACAATCACCAACGAAAGCATGCATTTGTTACTGACCATGACCAAAGAATTTCACTATGTGTGGTAAACGTTGCCAACTCATAATACAAGTCACAAACGGTTAGAGGTCAAAAAAATGGCTTGGGAATACTAGTTATCTACTAGCCAGTACAACAAACTTCAGTAAGTAGTGGCACGGTGTAGCGATTTTGCACAATGACCAACCAAAGTAGGCATATGTCACTGACCATTACGAAATAATTTAACTATTTGTGGTCAATGTTGATAACTAATAGTACGTGCCACAAATGGCCAGCAGGGGAAACACTGGTTTGAGAATACTAGTTATCAAAAATCAATTACAAAGACGTTCAATAAGCAGTGGCACGATGTGGCTACAATGCACAATGACCAACCAAAGTAGGCACATATTACTGACCATGAGAAAAGAATTTTATTATGTGTGGTAAACGTTGATAACTCATGATACGAGTCACAAATGGTCAGAGGGGGGAATTAATTGTTTGGGAATACTAGTTTTCAACTAGCATGTACAAAGAACTTCAACAAGTAGTGGCACGGTGTGGCTACCATGCACAATGAACAACCAAAGTAGGCATATGTCACTGACCATGACCAAAAGTTTTCACACCATGTGGTCAACGTTGACAACCCATAATACAAGTCACAAATGGTCAGAGGGGGAAACAATGGTTGGGAATACTTGTTACTGACAAGCAAGTACAAAGACCTTCAATAAGTAGTGGCACGGTATGGCCACATGCACAATGACCAACCAAAAGTATGCATATGTCAATGAACTTGACGAAAGAATTTCACTATGTGTGGTCAACATTGACAACTCATAATACGAGTCCCAAATAGTCAGAGGGGGAAACAATGGTTTGGGAATACTAGTTATTGACTAGAAAGTACAAGGAACTTTAGTAAAAAGTAGCACGGTGTGGCTACCATGCACAATGACCAACCAAAGTAGGCATATGTCACTGACCATGACAAAAGAATTTCACCATGGGTGGTCAATGTTGAAAACTCATGATACAAGTCACAAATAATCAGGGGGGAAGCAATGGTTTGGGAATACTAGTTATCGACTAGCAAGTACAAAGGTATTAGATAGGTAGTGGCAGAGTGTGGCTACCATGCACAATGACCAACGAGAGTAGGCATATGCCACTGACCATGGCCAAAGAATTTTACTATGTGTGGTCAATGTTGACAAATCATAATACAAGTCACAAATGGTAAGAGGGGAAAACAATGGTTCAAGAATACTAGTCATTGACTAGCAAATACAAATACCTTCAATAAGCAGTGGCATGGTGTGGCTACCATGCACAATTACCGACAAAAGTAGGCATATGTCAATGAAGATGACCAAAGAATGTTCAATATGTGTGGTCAACATTCACAATCATGATACGGGTCACAAATGTTTAGAGGGGGAAACAATGGTTTGGGAAAACTAATTATTGAGTAGTAAGTACAAAGAAATTCAATAAGTATTTGCATGGTGTGGCTACCAAACAGAATGACCAACTAAAGTATGCATATGTCATTGACCATGAGGAAGGAGTTTCACTATGTGTGGTCCATGTTGAAAACTCATAACGCAAGTTACAAATGGTCAGAGGGGGAAACAATGGTTTGGGAATATTATTTGTCAACTAGAAAGTACAAAGGTCTTCAGTAAGAAGTGGCACTGTGTGGCTACCATGAACAATGACCAAGCAATGTAGGCATGTGCCACTGACCATGACCAACCAAAGAAGGCATATTCCATTGACCATGACCAAAGAATTTCACTATGTGTGGTCAATGTTGCGAACTCATGATATGAGTCACAAATGGTCAGAGGGGAAAACAACGGGTTAGAAATACTATTCATCGACTAGCAAGTACAAAGCCCTTGAATAAGTAGTGGCACGGTGTGGCTACCATGCACAAGGACCAACCAAATCAGGCATACGTCAATGACCATGACCAAAGAAGTTCCCCTTGTGTGGTCAATGTTCACAATTAATAATAGGAGTCACAAACAATCAGTGGGGGAAACAATGTTTTGAGAATACTAGATATCAACTAACAAGTACAAAGACAACGGCCTTTAATAAGTAGTGACACGGTATGGCTACCATGCAGAATGACCGACCAAAGTAGGCAGATGTCACTCACCATGACCAAGGAATTTGACCATGTATGGTCAACATTGATAGCTCACAGTACGCGTTGTACGGAGTTGTATGGAGCTGTACGGAGCTGTACAGAGCAGTACAAACATTGTACGGTGTTGTACGGAGTTGTAAGGAGTTTTACAAAGTTGTACGGAGTTCTACGGTGTTGTACCGAGCTGTACGGAGTTCTACGGAGTTGTACAGAGTTGTATGGAGTTGGATGGAATTTTACGGAACTGTGCAGAGTTGTACGGAGTTCTACGGGGTTTGACGGAGTTGTACAGACTTTTACGGAATCGGACGGAGTTGTAGCACATTGTACGGAGTTGTATGGAGTTGTACGGAGTTGTACACCAATAAATAGAGCCGTACGGATCTGTGCACAGTTGTGCGGATTTGTACAGAGTTGTACTGAGTTCTACGGATTTGTATGGAGTTGTACCGAGTTGTAGCGAGTTGAAACGAGTTGTACAAAGTTGTACAGAGTTGTACCAAATTGTACGGAGTGGCACAAACTTGTATGGAGTTGTACAGACTTGTACGGAGTTGCGCGGAGTTGTACGGAGTTGTAGCGGTTTGTACAGAGTTGTAAAGAGGTGTATGGTGTTGTACAGAGTTTTACGGAGCTGTACGGAGTTTTAAAGAGCTGTACGGAGATGTACAGATTTTTACAGAGCTATACAAGGTTGTAGAGACTTGTAGCAATTTGTACGGAGTTGTACAAAAATATACAGAGTTGTAGGGAGTTGTACAGAGGTGTAAAGAGTTTTACGGAGTTGTAAAGATTTGTACAAAGTTGTTCGCAGTTGTATAGAGTTGTACAGAGTTGTACGGAAGTGGACAGAGTTGTACGGATGTGTACGGAATTGTACAGTGTTGTATCGAGTTGTAGCAAGTTGTAGCGAGTTGTACAGAGTTGTACAAAGCTATACGCAGTTGTATGGAGTTGAAGAGAGTTGTATGGAGCTGGTAAGAGTTGTACAAAGTTGTATAGAGTTGTACGGAGTTGTATGGACATGTACGGAGTTATACGGAGGTGCACGGGGTTGTACGGGGTTGTAATAAGTTATACGGAATTGTACGGAGTTGTACATGTTTGTGCAGAGTTCTACAAAGTTTTACAGAGTTGTAGGAATTTGTTCGGGGTTTTACAGAGTTGTATGGGGTCGTAGGGAGTTGAACAGAGTTGTACAAAGATGTGCGGTGTTGTACACTGCTGTACGGAATTTTATAGAGTTTAAGCAACTTTTACAGAGTTGTATGGAGTTTGAGAAGTTCCACGGAGTTGTACAGAGTTGTATGAAGTTGTACAAAGGTGTACGGACACCTTTGTCCAGAGCTGTACAGAGTTGTACGGAGTTGTACAGAGTTGTATGGAGTTGTATGGAGTTGTACGGAGTTTTATGGAGTTGTACGGAGTTGTACTTAGTTGTACAGAGTTGTACGGAGTTGTACAGAGCTGTGAGGAGTTGTACGGAGTTGTTCAACGTTGTACAGAGTTGTACACAGTTGAACGGAGTCGTATGGAAATGTGCGGAGAAGTTCAAAGTTGTGGCAAATTCTACAGAATTGTACAAAGTTAAACAGATGTGTACGGTGTTGTCTGGAGTTGTACGGATCTGTACAGAGTTGTACGGAGCTGTACAGAGTTGTACAGAGTTCTGCGGAGTTGTAGTGAGTTGTACGGAGCTCTAGAGAGTTGTGTGGAGTTGTAGGGAGTTGCACAAATTTGTATGGAGCTGTAAGGAGTTGCACAGAGTTTTACGGAGTTGTATGTAGTTGTATTGAGTTGTAGTGATTTGTACAGAGATGTACGGAGTTCCACAGACTTGTACCGAGTTTTTTGGAGTTGTACCACGTTTTGCGAAGTTGTACAGAGCTGTACGGATTTGTACATAGCTGTACAGAGTTGTACAGAGTTGTACGGAGTTGTGCAAAGTTGTACTGAGTTGCACATATATGTACGGAGCTGTACGGATTTGTACGGATCTTTCTGGAGATGCACGGAGTTGTAAAGAACTGTACAGATTTGTACAGAATTATACGGAGTTGTACGGATCTGTACAGAGTTGTACAGAGTCTGACGGAGCTGTACTGAGTTGTGTGGAGTTTTGCGGAGTTGTACGAAGCTATAGCAAGTTTCACGGAGCTGTACGGATTTTAATGGAGTTGTACATAGTTGTACGGGGTTGTGTGGAGTTATACAAAGCTGTACAGAGCTGTATGGAGATGTACAGAGTTGTATGGAGTTGTTCGGAGCAGTACACAGTTGTACGGAGTTGTACGGAGCTGTTCGGTGTTGTACGGAGGTGTACGGGGTTGTACGGATTTGTAGTGATCTATACAGAGTTGTATGGAGTTGAACAAAGTTGTACGTAGGTGTACGGAGTTGAAGCCACTTGTACAGAGTTGTACGGAGTTGTACTGAGTTGTGCGGGGTTGTACAGAGTTGTAGAAATTTGTAGGAAGCTAGAAGGAGCTGTATGGGGCTGTACGGAGTTGTAGCCATTTGTAAGGAGTTTTACAGAGTTGTACAAAGTTGTACGGAGCTCTACGGAGGTGTACGGAGTTGCACAGAGTTGTAGGAAATGGTACGGAGTTGTACAGAGGTGTACAGGTTTATACGGCCTTATCCAAAGGTATATGGATCTGTATGAAGTTGTACGAGGTTGTACACAGCTGTATGGAGTTGTATGGAGTCGTACCGAGTTGTACAAAGATATAGTGAGTTGTATGGAGTTGCAAAGAGTTGTACGGAGTTGTACGGAGTTGTATGGAGCTGTACTGAGTTGTACAGAGTTGTAGAGAGTTGTATGGATTTGTACGGAGTTGTATGAAGTTATACAGAGTTGTTTGAAGTTGTAACAAGTTACACAGAGTTGTACGGAGGTTCACGGAGCAGTACGGGTTTGTACGGAATCTTATAAAGTTGTACAGATTTCTATGGAGGTGTGCATAGATGTACGCATTTTAACCAAGTTGTACAGAGTTGTACGCATTTTCACAAAGATGTGCGGAGTTTTATGGAGCTATACAAAGCTCTATTGAGTTGTACGGAGATTTTAGCAAATGGTACGGAGGTGTACCAAGTTGTATGGGTTTCTACGGACTTGTACGGATCTGTACAGAGCTGTATGGAGTTGTACAAAGTTGTATGCATTTGGATGGAGTTTTGTACTGAGTTGTACGTAGGTGTACAGAGTTATACTGAGTTGTACGGAGTTGTACAGAATTGTATGGAGCTGTTCGGAATTGTACGGAGTTGTATAGAGATTCACGGAGTTATACGGAAATGTAAGGAGTAGTGCAAGAGTTGTATGGAGTTGTACAGGTTTGTACTGCGGTGTACAGAGCTATACAGAGAAGTAAAGATTTGTACAGAGGTCTACGGATTTCTACGGAGTTGTAGCGAGTTGTATGAAGTTGTACAGAGTTGCACAAAGCTGTTTGGGGTTGTACAGAGTTGTACGCAGTATTACAGAGTTGTACGCATTTGTACATAGTTGTAGCAATTTGTACATATTCATACGGGGTTCTACGGAGTTGTACCGAGTTGTACATAGTTGTAGCAATTTGTACGGATTTTTACGGAGTTGTACAGAGTTGCACGAAGTTGTATGGAGTTTTAGGGAGTTGTACAGAGTTGTACGGAGATGTACGGAGTTGTATGGGGTTGTATTGAGTTGTACAGAGTTGTACAAGATTGTAGGAGTTGTACGGAGCTGTACAGATTTTTGCAGAGTTGTACCGAGTTGTGTGGAGTTGTACGCAGTTGAACGGAGCTGGACGGAGTTGTACGGAGTTGTACAGATTTGTATAGAGTTGTACGGAGTTGTACGGAGCTGTACAAAGTTGTACAGAGTCGTATAGATATGTACGGAGGTGTACGGAGTTGTATGGAGCTGTCCGGAGCTAACCGGAGTTGTAGCAAATCACACTAAGTTGTACGGAGATGTAAGGATTTGTACAGAGTTGTACGGAGGTATACCGAGTTGTATAGAGTTGTACGGAGTTGTGCATAGTTGTACGAAGTTGGAGCAAGTTGTACGGAGCTGTATGCAAGTTTTCAGAGTTGTGTGGAGTTATACAGAGTTGTACAGAGTTGTACGGAGTCCCTGTTGTGGTTGGCTCAGTGCCCCCGGCCAGTTGTACGGAGCTGTCCGTCGCCGACACCCCAGCAGCTGTTCCCATCTGCTGCTCGCACTACCACCCTTGCCTCTACGCCCCCGCCCGCGTCTGAGTCTGCGTCTAGGCCTGCATCTTCGTTTGCATCTGAGCCTGCACCTGAGTCTGCGTCGGCGTCTGCATCCGCGTCCGGCTCTGAGCCATCCCTGTCCTCGGCCTAGCCTGATCCTGCGTCCGCGTCCGCGTCTGACTCAGAGCTGTCCCTGTCGCCGGCCATGCCCGCTCCTGCGTCCGCATCCGCGTCCGCGTCTGGCTCTGAGCCGTCACTGTCCCCGGCCGCTGACGAGTACGCGTCCGGCACGGAGCCGTTCCATGCCGCTACGGCCGCACCATCCTCCGCTGACACGCCTGCCTTGCAGCCCACTCCTGCATCTGAATCGGCAGTTGCCCCTGCTCCTGTCCCGTCTGACCCCTGCACGCGGGCACCCGGCCGGCGCCTCCGCCCTGCTCCGACTATTGACAACAGTCTCCTAGGCAGGCGCCTGGCCCCTCGTCCTGCTTTGCCGGCCGCCAGCAATGACGCTCCGACCTCGTCCCACGCGTAGCGTTGTTAGTGGTGACCCAGTCACGAAGGCCATCGGCCTGAGTGCACACGACCTCACGGAGGTTCACCCTGGCTGCGCCACGGGCATGGCACTGCTTGCCCACGAGCGCGATCTCGCCCGTGACGTTGCTGAGTCCATGGTCACGATCGACTCTCCCTCTACGGCGTATGCCCTAGCCACACGCAGTGCGCCACCGTCGTCTCCCGATCCCACCACTCTCCTTGAGGCCCTGTCATCTCCCAACGCTCAGCAGTCGCGAGCTGCCTGCCTCGCTGAGCTCCACGCCATCCGTGAGCACGGCATCTTCAAGTTGGTGGATGTGCCAAAGAATCGCAAGGCCATTAAGGCCAAGTGGGTTCTCCGCAAGAAGCTCAAACCAGACAACACGATGGAGCGCTACAAAGCCCGCATGACAGCAAAGGGCTTCTCCCAGGTCCCTGGTGTGGACTACACCGAGACCTTTGCCCCTGTTGGCCAGATGATGACGACGCTGACGATGCTGAGCCAGGTGGCTCAGCACGACTAGGAGCTTCACCAGATGGATGTCAACAACGCGTTTCTGAACGCCTTGAGGAGGAGATCTACATGGTCCAGCCACCCGACTTTGAGGATGGCACCGGTCGCGTGTACCAGCTACGGAAGGCCTTGTACGGCCTGAAGCAGTCGCCTCGCTGCTGGAACCTGGAGATCACCAGCACGCTGGGACGCGCCGGGTACGTTCAGAGGGATGCTGACCCATCCCTGTTCCTCTCACAGTCCCCTGCGCCGCTCGCTGCCATCCTCGTCTACGTGGACGATCTTCTGGTCGCCTCACCTGACGTGGACGCAGTGAACGCCGCGAAGGCCGTTCTATCCTCGGCCTACAAGATGAAGGACCTCGGAGAAGCCTCTGTCTTTCTGGGGATGGAGATCGTGCGCGATCGTGTCCGCCGCACACTCTGCGTTCATCAGGCATTTTACACAGAGGTTGTGGGGGAGCTCTTCGCTGATCTCCTCACTCCCATCCACAGTGCCTCCACGCCCATGACCCTTGAAGGGCAGGCCGCCTTGAAGGTGGACGACCCAGCTGACCCAGGGGAGCCAGTCGACGTGACCTTGTACCTGCGAGTCATCTGCTCGCTCATGTACTTGGCCATCATGACACGTCTCGACATTGCCTTCACTATCAACCTGCTCGCCCAGTTTTCGTAGGCTCCACGGCAGCGAACACCGGAGGCAACCGTCATGTGTGTGCGTTACGTCATATCCACCGCACGTATCGGTCTGTGCTTTCGCGAACAAGTGTCCGTCGTGCTCGACGGGTACACAGACAGTGACTGGGCATGGAGTCTAGATGGCAAGAGCCGCACCGGCTATGTCTTCCTCATTGGGGGCACTGCTGTGTCCTGGCACAATGGGAAGAAGGGCTACATTGCAGGCAACACTGCGGAGGCAGAGTATGTCGTTTGGGCGCCAGAGCAGCTGAGTGCGTCTGGCTTGTCCGTCTGGTGCGTGAACTGGTTCAGTCCATTCCCCTCGTGGTGCTTCAATGTGACAACATGAGCGCGGAGGCAATCGCCAAGAACTCAGGTCTGTTTCATGCACGCACGAATCACATCAACGTCAAGCATCATTTCGTGCGTGATCTAGTTGATCGTGGTGAGATCCGAGTCATCCACGTGGGCACTGAGAGGCAGCGCGCTGACTTTCTGGCCAAGGCTGTGGGTCGTTCGAAGTTTCATGCGGTCACTCGCTCTATGGGACTCTGCCCCGTTCCCGTTGCAGGTTGACCCCTCATGTGCCATCTTGCATGTGCTCTGCCTGTTGCCTGCAGCCGTCGTGTGTATCTTGCCTTGTACAGCGTTAGTGTCTGCACGTGCATGGACATGTATCGTTCTCCGGTCATGGGGGATTGTTGTTGTGTGTGTTGTTCACGGCTTACGGTAATCCCTCGGCTCATGTCCATTCACGTGCAGATCCCTGACATGACTACGGTGGCAGAAGATCGGCGGCTGGACGGGCGCCCAGAAGACATCTCCTCAGTTAGATTTATGCTGTGGGACAACACTTGGGTGTGGAGCCTATCAGGACGTAGCTCTTGTCGACGCGACCGTTCTGGTTCAGACGGCTTGATGTTCTGACATGTCTGTAGGGAGTTATGCCCTAGACTGTGTTTCTGCCACCGTTTTGTCCTGTTAGAAATTGTGTGCCCGTGTGCGCCCCGTGTGTGTGCGCCCACTAGGCCAGAGACACCATTTAGGCTGCCTAGACCTCAGTTGTTAGCTCTCTCTACACATTTCCTTGCAGCCAGACGTGTTGATGCGTCTTGCTAGCCAGACCCTTGCAGTTGATTTTTGCCCTACTGCTGTTGGGATTGTGTCAGTACCACACGGTGACCTCTGGCCTCGTTGCACACTCACCTCACTGACGCAGGTGACTAACTGGAGAGAGACAACTCTTGCTGGCTGCTACGCTGTGGTGGCATGATTTCACGACAAGTCTCACAACGAGGCATCAGTACAAGTTTCACAGGACTCTGGCTGGCGTGCATGCGTGCGCACACATTTGCCTCGGGTTCACACACTCACCTGTTCTTTGACAGTTTTTCCCTCCACTGANATTGTGCAAGTCGGCCGTGGGTCATGGGGGAGTGTTGGGATTGTGTCAGTACCACACGGTGACCTCTGGCCTCGTTGCACACTCACCTCACTGACGCAGGTGACTAACTGGAGAGAGACAACTCTTGCTGGCTGCTACGCTGTGGTGGCATGATTTCACGACAAGTCTCACAACGAGGCATCAGTACAAGTTTCACAGGACTCTGGCTGGCGTGCATGCGTGCGCACACATTTGCCTCGGGTTCACACACTCACCTGTTCTTTGACAGTTTTTTCCCTCCACTGACCTACTTGACAGGTTGCAACTTTTAGTGGGCACTTTGGTTCGGTTCGACCGTTCGGGTGAGAACGTGCGAGATCGAGCTCGCTGCTCGCTCGCTCGCCCTCCCACCCGACGGCTACCACTTCAGTGCCCATGACTCGTCGTTTTACACACTTCTTGTCGTCCGCTCACTTGCAACTTCCACGTAAACCACCATTGTTGCTTGGTGTCTTCCTTGCACGAGTCCAGCTGCTACTTGCTTGTCTAGCACAGCAGCCTATTGGTATCAGAGCAGGTTGCGTGGAAGACGGACAGCGGATCGATCTGCTGTCCGCGTATTCTGGGCCAAACCCGTGACTGCCACTCTTGGCGTCACGCATCCACGCCGCCATCACAACCCTCCAGCATCACAGCAGCTGACTGCTGTAGTCTCAGCAGCAGCGATTGATGGCATTCTGCCGTCGAGGATCTTTGGTCTTCCCCTCCTCCTGCTGGCTGGGCTCCCCTCTATTCCCGGGTTGGGTGGGGTTGGAACAGGTTCCTACAAGTGCCCGATGGCCTTCCCATGTTTCCCACGCCCACTGGGGCGGGGGAAACGCTGCCGAAAAATTTCCGGCAGCGTAAGGGGGCCCGTCACCGTCTCCTGGCACTATTTGCAGCAGCAGCAGCCTCTCAACATCCCAGCAGCGGTGGATCTAGCTCCTTAGATCCGCAGCAGCAACTCAGCAGCAGCACCTTATCAACACGCTTCGCAGCAGCATTTTATCAGCGGCACAACATTAGCTCAGCACCATCTCAGCAGCAGCTCAGCAGCAGATCCGGGGCAGCAGCTGCAGCAGCTGCAGATCCGGGGCAGCTTAGCAGCAGCTCAGCAGCAGATCAGTGGCTGCTCAGCAAACTACTCAGCAGCAGCTGAGCAGCAACTCAGCAGCTTCGCAGCAGCATCCTAGCAACAGCGCAGCATCAGCTCAGCAGCCGTTTAGCAGCAGTGCAGCATCAGCTCAGCACCAACTCAGCAGCAGTTCAGCAAACAGCTCAGAGGCAGCTTAGCACCAGCTCAGCACCAGATCAGTGGCTGCTCAGCAAACTACTCAGCAGCAGCTGAGCAGCACCTCAGCAGCTTCGCAGCAGCATTTTAGCAGCAGTGCAGCATTAGCTCAGCACCAACTCAGCAGCAGCTCAGCAAGCAGCTCCGGGGCAGCTTAGCAGCAGCTCAGCAGCAGATCAGTGGCTGCTCAGCAAACTACTCAGCAGCAGCTGAGCAGCAACTCAGCAGCTTCGCAGCAGCATCCTAGTAACAGCGCAGCATCAGCTCAGCAGCATATCAGCAGCTGCTCAGCAAACAGCTTAGCAGCAGCTCAGTAGCAGCTCAGTAACAGCACGACAGCAGTAGCAGCAGCTGCAACAACTACCTGCACCGCAGCAGCCGTACAACCAACGTGACAGGAGCGGCAAGCGGCGTTGTGGAGTATCTGCACTGCAACGCTGTAGCCGCCTCCGCACCACCGTCTGGTGGTAGCCGCCGTCACGCTGGCGCACTGGGAGGATCCCGGCGGCGACTCAGGGGAGAGCTCGACCCTACAACGCTCGGTAAGACCTCCCTCCCCTGGTGCCTCTGGGGGGATTCAGCAGCCGCACAACGCCGCTGCTGCATTGCCGCACTCAGCTTGGCGTCAGGACGCACTAGACTTCGCCCGCACCTTCACACGTACTGCGTCCGCCGTGATAGACGCGGCAGCTGCAGCTGCTGCCACTTTTGCCGCCGCAGCTAGAGCAGCACGTGCCCCTGCATCAACGTCAGCTGGCCGCGCCGCCGAGTCCTACACTGAGGCGGCCGTTGTAGCTGGACCGTTGGCTGCGGCAGCAGCTGACATTGGGACACAGCTAGCGGCAGCTGCATCATCTGTGGCCTCTGCAACAGCTTCTGCAGCTTCTGCCGTATCTGTTGCAGCTACGGCCATTCGCACCTCCACTGTCGTCGCTGTTGCAGCATCCGCATCAGCACCCTCTGACATCACCACACTCGTCACAGCGGCCGTCGTTGCAGCGGCAGTCCTCCCTACCGTTGGCGCCGCCTTCACCACAGGCTGCCTGGCACTGATTGTGCCGATTGCGTCCTACGTCTCTGTGCTCTCCGCTGCAGCTGCTTCCGTTGTCCCGCCTGTTCTTGCTCTTTTGCGCAGCCCCTCACACACCTTGTGAGGTCCCCTGGTCTGCATCTCCCTTCTCTTGCCCTCTGTCTCCTTTCTCTGCGGTGGCTTGTCTGTGTGACTTGGGTCGGGCTGTCTTGCAGCACATTCATCGTGCCTAAGGCATTTCCAGTTTTCCCACGCCCACTGGGGCAGGGGAAACTCTGCCGAAATTTTCTCGGCAGGGCCCATTAGTCGTCACCATGCCTGGTGACGACGAGTCGGTCATTGCAGACCTTCAGCGCCAGCTGGCCCTCGCTCGCGACGCTCAGCATGATGCTGAAGAGCGTCTCAAAGTCGCGAATGACAATCGCGCCGCCTTCGCAGATGAGGTCGCTGCGCTTGTGCTCAAGCGTCTGCCTGCTGTCTCTGTCTTGCCCGCTGGATCCTCTGCCGGCGCCGGTGTTGGTGTCTCTTCCACCCCACCTGGTACTAACTCTGCTGCTTCTAACCCTACTGTCACCCCTTCTGCTGTCCCTCCTGTCGCAGTCTCCCGCCAGCATGACTTCTTCTCCCAGCCTCCCGTCTTTGCCACTGGCCTTGCTTTCTCTTCCTGGGAGACCCGGTTTAGTGCATGGGCTCAGGGAGAACGTCTTTGGGAATACTACTTCCCTGCCACACCTCCCTTCACCCCTGTCGCTGACGAGTCTGCTCGCGCTGTCCGCGCCTTTATTGCTGCTGCCCCTGAAACCCTCGTCGACGAGGTTGGCACTTACAATGCTAACCCCGCTGTTAAGCGCCTGGCTGACCCAGTCGGTGCGTACACCATGCTTCGTCGACGCACGATAGTCACAGGGCAGGCAGCACAAAGTGCTCTCACCGTTCAGTTCAACACGCTCTTGATGCGAGCGGACGAGTCGGCCGATGCCTATTGGGCACGCGGGCTCAAGCTGCTTTGCGAGCTTGATAAAGCCGCACCAGGTCCGCTGTCAGCTGTGCACACCATGGTCAACGGGTTAATCCCCGAGCTGTCCGACCTTCTCCGCGATGTCAAGGCAGACGAGCTGCAGCGTCTTGCCTCTCAGCCTGTTCCACCCGACTCCCCCCCAGGCGTTGGTGCCCTCTGGGACTTTGTCGCTGATAGGCTTGCAACGTGGTGGACAAGCCTCCAAAACAAGCGCCTTCATCGCACTGCAGTCGCAAGGGTGGCCGCCGTCTCCATTGCCACCTCCACTTCTTCCTCCGCTGCTACATCGGCCTCGTCTCCATCCTCTTCTTCCACCTCTACGGCCACAGCCCTTGCCTCCCAGGGTCGTGGACGTGGACGCGGGCGTGGGCAAGGCAAGGGGAAAGGCAAATCTGCTGCGCCGTCTCGTGTTCCTGGTGAGGTGGTCTGCTGGAACTGTGGCTCCTCTCAGCACTCCGCTCGCAAGTGCCCAAAACCTCCTGACGACGTTCGCCTCGCACGCGCCATGCGTGCTCATTGGGCGCGCACCAGCGGACCCTCCTCTTCTTCTCCCGGTGGCAGCTCCAGCTCCAGCTCCAGCTCCAGCTCTACCTCATCTATCAGTTCCTCCCCAGCTCAGGCCTACTCCACCGCCGGTGTCACCGGCGTCCTTCCGCCCGTCCTCTACCCTTGGGGCTGGCCGTCGCCGTATGGAGCGCCCGCCTTCTCGGGCCCACCTTCCTCGGCCTACATCCCTCCTCCGTGGTTCGCCTCTCCCTCGAGCACGCCTNCTCAGCCTGCTGTCAGTGCCGCGCCTCGACGATCAGGGCATGGATTTCTCCGCTAGTCAGGGCGTGGGCACTGTTCGTCTTCGCTCTTCTGGTCGCGTCGTCTTGCGGGGGGTTAAGTGTGCCAAGCTGTATCGTGTTCCCCTTCATGCCCCCTCTGCACCCGCTGTTGGTTTGTCCCTTGCTCACGTCGCGCCTTCCCTTTCTCCTGCTGACATCCAGCTCTTGCATCGCCGTCTTGGCCATGTGCACACTGATGCGATCACTAGCATGCTTCGTCTTCAACCCGCTGTTGGCTTGTCCCCTTCCACCTTCCCTGCGCCATGCCCTTCTGACTGCCTGGACTGTGCCCAAGGGAAGATGCATCGTTCCCCCTTTGCCTCTTCAGACTCCCAGTCCGCTCACCCTCTCGATCTTGTTCATGCCGACGTCATGGGGCCTCTTCCCCATGACTTTCTTGGGGGGGTCGGACGTTACGTCCTGTGCCTCACTGACGATTTTTCCCGTTTCCGTTGGATCTTCGCTCTTCGTCAGAAGAGTGATGTTGCTTCTGTCATCGCGTCGTGGCTCGTTCAGGCTGAACGTGCGTGTCAGCGGTCATTGCGCGTCTTTCGCAGTGATCGTGGCGGTGAGTTCCTTGGACCCACCGCCCGGTTTCTTGAGTCCCAAGGGGTGTGTCTGGAGACCTCGGCTCTCTACACACCTCAGCAAAACGGAGTTTCTGAGCGTTGGAATCGGACCCTTGCAGATGGTGTCCGCACGCTTCTGTCTGAGTCTGGGCTCTCCCCTCTCTTTGCTTTTGAGGCCATGAGCTACATGACCTGGGTATGGAATCGCGTCCCTCACGGCCCTCTTCCCCGCACCATTACGCCCTTTGAGCGTTGGTACGGCTCTCGTGCTGACCTCCGTCTGGCTCGCGTCTGGGGTAGCATTGCGTCTGTCTGGCTCCCAGAGGATCTCCGCGACGGGAAACTCTCCCCGCGTGGACGTCTCTGCCCCTTCTTGGGCGTTTCCTCCCAGCCAAAAGCCTGGCGCTTCTGGGACTCAGAGCGCCAGCGCGTCGTTGAGTCCCGAGATGCCTTGTTCTTCGAGTCCGTGTTTCTCCGTGACCTTGATCGTCACGCGCCCACTGCCTCCCTGCTTCCGCTCTCTCGGTTGCGGGGGGAAGTCGGCCCGGCAGTCCCATCTGCCCCTACTGTCCCTGCTGCTGTCCCGTCTCAGCAGCCTTCACCCTCGGAGCGGTCTCCAATGGCCGGCACTGGGACTCCACCATTCCTTGACGCCCCCCCGTCGGTGTCGTCATCCCCTGTGGCGTCCTCATCTCAGTCCTCGTCCACTGAGTCCGTCTCTCCTGCACATTCCGCTGCGTCCCCATCCAGTCCACTCACTCCAGTCGTGCCTAGCCCACTCAGTGCTCCTCCACGCCCTGCCCCCATCGAACCCTTTGTTCGTGGCGGCCGCCTGCGTGCCCTTCCCTCTCGCTCCTCTAGTGCTGCAGCATCCTCTGTTCCACCTTCGCAGACCTCGTCTGGACAGTCCCCAGCGCTGCCCACTGGTATGGACGCCCTGGGCCTAGCCACAGAAGTTGTGCATCCCAGCTCTGTTCTTGGGTACACACTGCTCACATC
>SZWC01007347.1:72021-85767 GCA_023375785.1 Penium margaritaceum | reverse complement strand
TACGTGGCTCAGCCACCAGGCTTTGAGGACGGTGACAAGGTCTGGCGCTTGCGCAAGTCCTTGTACGGCCTCAAGCAGTCTCCACGGTGTTGGAACCGGGAGATCACTGGCACCTTGACTCGCACAGGATACGTACAGAGCGAGGCAGATCCCTCACTCTTCATCCTACCGACACCCGAGCGGTTCACCGCCATCCTGGTCTATGTTGATGATCTTCTGATCGCGTCTCCGTCCCTGGAGGCCGTGAAGGAGGCCAAGGCTGTCCTGCAGACCGCCTACAGGATGAAGGACCTCGGTCCTGCATCGGTGTTTCTTGGTATGGAGATCGTGCGAGATCGCAGACATCGGACACTATTGCTGCATCAGGCAGGATACGCACGAGTCGTGGGGGAGCGCTTTAGCGACCTCCTTGGTGCACTGCCCACTGCTTCCACACCCCTCACACCTGATGGGCAGGATGCCCTGAAGGTGGATGACCCTACACAGCTGGGGGAGACAGTGGACGTGACCTTGTACCTCCGTCTCATCGGATCTCTGATGTACCTGGCCACTACCACGCGTCCCGACATCGCGTTTGCCGTCAACCTCCTCGCTCAGTTCTCGCATGCTCCACGTGCGAGAGCTCTTCACGCGGCTATGCGAGTGGTACGGTACGTGGTCTCCACGCCGTATCTCGGACTCTGCTTTCGTCGGCAGTGTTCGGTGGTCCTTGACGGCTACACTGACAGCGACTGGGCTTGGAGTCCTGACGGGCGCAGTCGCACTGGCTACGTGTTTCTGCTCGGTGGTACCGCTTTGTCTTGGCGAAGCGGGAAGCAGGGCTGCATCGCACGTAGCTCGTCGGAGGCAGAGTATGTGGCTTTGGGGGCAGGGGCTGCTGAGGCAGTTTGGCTGCAGCGCTTGTTTCTTGAGCTTGGGCAGTCAGTACCCGCCATTGTGCTGCGTTGCGACAACCAGAGTGCTCTCGCCATTGCGGAGAACTCTGGTGTTTTTCATGCTCGCACAAAGCACATTGCGGTTGAGCATCACTTCGTTCGTGATCTGGTGGAGCGACGCGTGATCTCCATCATGTGGGTTGGCACTGACTTGCAGCGAGCTGATTTCTTGACGAAGGCACTTGCNNNNCTGTCAGTCGATGGATGCATGCATGTGACCAGTCGTAGCGTCCGTCTTTTGATTCTGCACGTCTAGGTTCAGACGGCGTAGGATTCTGACATGTGTGCGCAGAGTTACGGCCAAAACAGTGGTTTTGGGCCGGTTTTAGGACAGCTCTTGGACTGCCGCGTGCGACACCCGCCGTGCGCCGCGGCAGGTATTTATGCCCTGGACCTGTCAGTTGTCATCTCTCTCTGCATATGCTATATTGAAGCATTCTGACACTGTGCCTTGTGTCTCCTAGCCAAACCCTTGCCATTGTGTGTACGACCTGTGACTGTCGTCACCGTCCGACCAGGCACTGACGCCCGGTCAACGGCTGTGTTGCTAGGAAGCTTCCACGCACTTTCTCACCGTCTCCTGCACGGTCGCAGGCAGCTGCCGGCCGGGAAGGAGGCGGGGAAATCACCGTTTGTGGGCAACGGGCAACTGCCAGACAATTAATCCCCATGGGCTTGTGGCGAGCATGCCAGAACATGTGCAGCCAGAAGACGTGACAGGTGCAAGATTCACACTAAGCTCATTTCACTGGTCAACGAAAATCCAGAGTGGACGAATCCAGAGTAGAAAAATCCAGAGTAGGCGCTGCCTTTCTCAATGTTTCATGCCCCTGAGTCTTGGTCAAATAGTCTTCTGGCTGGTGCTTCGCTTCAATCCAAACTACGTCCACTTGCCGTTTCTCCCATAACCACGCAAAGAATAATTGACTAGCATGGGTGTGAGACGCACCATCATCTGCCGTCAAATCACTGGGTTTCATTTTCTCTAAAACTCTTTGCAAAGCGTTTAGAAAAAATGAGACACACCATCATCTGCCATCTGTCAAATCACGCGCCGATACAGTTGCTGCAATGCAACGTGGCAGGGTCGAAGGGAAACTTGCGCTTCAAATGATGCAACGAGACGCTATGGTAAGCACCAGGCCCAAGAGCAACATACTCCACCTCTGTTGTGCTGTATTCCTTTGGCTGGGTCTACAATGTCAAGTCACCCCTTTGCATTGCTGCTCTACTATGTCAAAGCACCCCTTTGCATAGAGTCAATTCCAGAGAACGCTTGAAGAAGAGTGCTGGGCTGTGATTATTGTGTAGGGGAGATCCACTATGTGCACGCCACTGCCAAAGGAGTAGGCTGATGGACTCCCTATTGTTAAAGGCATTTTGGACACAGAGATGCTCGCGATGGAGGAGGATAGAACCCACAATTAATTGTAGAGAGACGCTGACCTCCTGACAGACTGACAAACCAAAATCCATGCTTCCTGGATCACCACTGACCACTAGACTAGCCGACATAGAGCGGTGTGGCCATCACCAACCAGGTGGGTACGGACTTAGAAGAGTGTGAGTATCCTGTGAGTGCAACAAAATGGGTGCGGACACTCGAGAGGAGGATGCAACGGGTGACGCATCATGCATACACAGTAAATGTAATGACAATTGTGAGCCCGCGGCAAAAGCAAGGAAACGTACGAGGTTGTGGGGCTGGAGGCGCAGGAGGAGGAGGAGGGCTAGGACCAGTGGCACTGACCGCCGGATCATCAATATGAGTGGCGGGAAATGGAGAGAGATGGCAAGACACAGCAGCAGGAGACAAAACGTCGGGTGCAGCCGGCAGTGGAGAGGGTGATGCAGCAGCTGATGCTATTGGTAATGTCAAGACTCTCGACGCATCCGGGTCCACAACCTTGTAGCCAGAGAGTGCGCAGGAATCCTTACCGACGCCGGGATGGGTGGTGTGTGTGTCGAAGACAGGGATGTCCTTGACGGCATCACTGGTCTAGTCAGACTAGTGATGCCGCGCAAGCGGAAAGAGGTCGGACAACTAGAAAACCTAGGCAGCAGGTTGGGGCAACATGCGTTGTTGATGCAGCGTGCAGGCTTCCACGATTGTTGCTTAAGTCTGCTGCCCCCTCAGTCTGCTGCTCTAGAGTCTAAGTCTAGAAGCTCTGGGTTTGTTACTCAGAAACGTGCGCGCCAGTGTTAGCGCCAGAAAGCAGCTGAAAACTGACAGTGACTGATTATGAATGAAGAATGAGCAACAATGGGAGACCCCTCCAAGTTCTAGTTCCCCCCCACTAGTGTAGAACTTGTTACTCAGCTAACCAGCCAATCAGAAAATAGTCTAGGACCTATTTTCTGGCAGGCAGGGTTTTCTCGGTGAGCCCTACCAGACGCCCGACAGCCCAAAACCCGGGCGTCGTCCGTTTTGCCAGAAAACTGGACCATACCATAATACCGCCGCTGCGAACACAGTCGGGTGGTCAGAATCAGCTAGAAAAAAGGCAGTAAAGAGTTATGGCTGCCCGAACTCAGGCAGTGCCTAAGACAGTCAACGATGCCAAACAGGGACATACAGCAGGAGACATGGACCCTAGGCACCGCAAGATGCTACAGATGCAATGCCACAGCCAGACAAAATGCTTGGTGCATGCAGGCAACATCTACAGTGGCACTGACCGCCGGCGGCTCGACCACCGAGGAGGCCTGCTGATGGAGCTGAGCGCATCGCCAGAGGGAGGAGGCTCCAGCGACGGGTGAGTGGGACTCAGTGTGCGTTGGCTCCACCGAGCGACACTCCAGCGGCATCAAGTCTCGTCGTCAGTCATCTGCACATACACAAGCCAGGAGGACACAACAAAGTACAATGAGAGATGCACGAAAACCAACACTACCCCATGACTCACAGGCGTAGTGCACATGTGCGCGCAGAGACAAAGTCAACGACCAAACTCCCCGAGGCCAAGCAAAAATGCAAGCAGGAACAGAGAGAGTCACTCACGGACGCATGCCGACTGAACTCACAGCCTTCTTGAACGATTCGCATTTCAGTGCCTTGGTCAAGAAGTCAGCTAACTGTTGTGTTGTCTCAACCCACACGATGCTGATGCTTCCGTCATGCAACAACAAACGCACATAGTGATACTCAACGTTGATGTGCTTTGTGCGTGTGTGATGCACGCCGTCATTGTCGGCGATGGCCATGGCACTCTCATTGTCACAGTACAACGTGATGGATACGACGGACTGACGTAACTCGGACAACAGACGATGCAACCACACTCTCTCACGCGCCTGACCCAAGAGCAACGTACTCAGCCTGAGCAGTGCTACGTGCAACGCACCCCTGCTTGCCATTGTGCCAGGACACAGCTGTGCCGCCAATCAGAAAGATCCAGCCTGTGCGGCTCTTACCGTTCGGACTGCCGGCCCAGTCACTATCGATGTAGCCCACCGCGACAATAGACGGCTGACGGCGGAACATGAGACCTCGCCGAGGAGTCGAGACGACATAGCGCAGTACTCGGATTGCGGCCTCGTAGTCGAGGTGACGCGACTCCTGAGAGAACTGGGCTAGGAGGTTGACGGCGAACGCGATGTCTGGGCTTGTCATCGTCGCCAGGAACATCAGTGACCCGATGACTCGCAGGTACGTGGTCACGTCAATTGGCTCCCCCACAACGGCTGGGGCAGGACTCTTCAGCTTCACCTGGCCATCGAGTAACATGGGTGAGGATGCGCTCGGCACGAGTGGCAGGTCCTCCGCAAAGCGGGTGGATAGTGTCTACACATAGGCGGCCTGGTGGATGTGTAGGACACCCTGGGAGCGATCATGCTCGAGCTCCATGCCCAGGAAAAGACTCTGGCAAATCCGAGGTCCTTCATCTGGTACGCGGCGTGCAGCAGGTCCTTGACACGCGGGGTGGCAGCCATATCTGGCGACGCAATGAGCACATCATTGACGTAAACCAGAACAGTGGCGAAAGTCTGGCCTCGCGGACTGACAAACAGTGCGGGGTCAGCGGTGCTGCGTTGGAGCCCGCCACGAAGGAGCGTGCTGTTGATTTCTTGATTCGAGCATCGAGGCGACTGCTTCAGGCCATAGAGGGCCTTGCGCAGTCGCCAGACTCTCCCAGTGCCATCGTCAAAGCCTGGGGGCTGCACCATGTAGAGCTCCTCACCCTCCAGTGAACCATGGAGAAAAGCGTTGCTCACATCCATCTGATGCAGCTCCCACCCATGCTCGGCGACCAGGCTGAAGAGTGCCCGACCAGTGGAGAACCGGCCAACTAGGACAAAGATCTGGTCATAATCGACCCCAGGAATCTGGGCAAACCCCTTTGCTGTAAGGCGGGTCTTGTCCTTGTCCAAGGACCAGTCGGGCTTCCACTTGCGCCAAAAGACCCACTTGGCGTCGGTGGCCTTCCGTTCTGGAGGAAGGTCGACGAGGTCGTACACGTGGTGCTGTCGGATAGCGGCAAGCTCATCGGTGCATGCAGCGTCCCAGTGTGGGGCCTCGGGAGAGGCGCGTGCATCACGCAAGGTGTGTGGGTCCTCCGGGCGTGCTATGGAGTGGACTGAGAGAGCGTATGCATCTCGAGCCCCAGGTGGGATGCGCGCGAGTGCAGCCACGACAGTGTGCCGATGCTCATGATGAAGCATGGCGTAGCCCAACACGGAGCCCGGGTGAAGGTTTGCAATGATGGCCGAGGCGGTCAAGCCAAGGGCCTTGGTGCCAGGATCCCCACTCACGACCGTGGGAGTGGAGACACGTGGAGCCACGGGGGGTCGAGGCGCCACGGAGCACGGTGCGACGATCTGCGCCCTCACCGACGACCTCGGTCGGAGGCTGCCGCCTGGGCCACGCGTGTAGCGTGGCAGGGCAGGCGATGGCACTGAGTCCGCCGGGACAATGGAGGTGGATGGGGTTGCTGGCCCAAAGGGGCCCACGGATGTAACCGGGGTTGCTGGCCCAACTGGAGCGACTGGAGCTGCTGGCCCGGAAGGGCCAGCGGACGCAACTGGGGCTGTTGGTCAGGAAGGACCAGCAGACGCGACTGGGGCTGCCGGCCCGGAGGGACCAGCGGACACGACTGGGGCTGTCCGTCCGTAGGGACTAGCGGACGCGACTGTGGCTACTCGCCCGAAGGGACCAGCGGACGCGACTCGAGCTGCTGGCCCGGAGGGACCAGCGGACGCGGCTCGGGTTGCCGGTCCGGAGGAACCAGCGAACGCGACTGGGGCTGCCGGCCCGGAGGGATCAGCGGACGCGACTGGAGGGTCTGGCCCGGAGGGACTAGTGAACACAACTGGGGCTGCCGGCTCGGAGGGAGCAGCGGCCGCGACTGGGACTGCCGGCTGAGAGGGACAGAGAGATGTGTCACTCGGAAGCGGCAGGATGAAGGACGCACTCACCACTCCCCCACACGATGGGATGGACACGGACGAGCCGGAGCGAATGAGGTCGCGAGGAAACAGTTCCTCGAGGAAGAGGGCGTCCCGGGACTCAACGACGTAGTGCCGGGAGGGATCCCAGAAGCGCCAGGCCTTGGACTGATGAGAGACACCGAGGAAGGTGCAGGGACGTCCGCGGGGGGCAAGCTTACCGCCCTGCTGCGGGACAGGCAGCCACACAATGGCCACGCAACCCGAGACGCGAGCCGGGCAGAGGTCAGCACGCTGACCGCACCAATGTTGGTACGGCGTGGACTGGCGAGGAAGGGGACCGTGGGGAATCCGGTTCCAGACCCAGGTCATGTAGGCCATGGCTTCAAAGTAGAAGCCATCGCAGAGACCATACTCGACACGCATGGTGCGGACAACGTCGGCCATGGTATGGTTCCACCGGTCGGAGACACCGTTATGGGCAGGCGTGTAAGGCGCGGACGTCTCATTGCGGATGCTGCATGAGACGAGAAAGGTTGTGGCCTCACCCATGTACTCACAGCCGCGATCGGAGCGAAAACGGCGGAGAGAGCGGCCACACTCGCGCTCTGCAAGGACAAGCCAGTCTTGGATGCCGTGGGTGACATCGTTCTTCTGCCGAAGGCAGAAGACCCAACGATAGAGAGAATAGTCGTCAGTGAGTGTGAGTACATAGCGACCATGTTCGCGTACGGACTCGGTGGGGAGATGACCCATGACGTCCGAGTGGACAAGGTCGAGAGGGACGGACGTGCGGGAGGAAGACAAGGGGTACGTGGACCGGTGCATCTTCCCCTGAGCACAGTCAATGCACTTAGTGGGGCACGGGAGGGGGAAAGTCTCCGAATCAAGGCCCTCGGCCGGTTGGGTGCGGAGCATGGTGTCTACAGCGGCAGAGTGGACGTGGCAGAGGCGGCGGTGCAGGAGACAAGTGTGCTGAGGAGAAAGTGTACTGGTGACAAACACATGGCCTATGGCGGTTGAAGGGGAGGAGACGGAAGGAGAGGAGGAGCTGTAAGGTATATGCCACAGGTTGCCACGGGTGGTGGCGTGCAGCACAACAAGACCAGACGGACGCAACGACACCGTGCTAACACCACGCGAGTGCACAACGTCCATGCTCATGCGGTCAAGAGCAGTGACGGAGAGTAGGCTGAGCTCAAGACCAGGGACGAAGAGGACATCAATCAGAAAGACGTCACCGGAGGGACCACGGAAACGAACGACGCCAACACCACGGACAGGCAACACCTAGCCAGTGCTTGTCCGGACACCAGAGACATCGCCTACAGGATCAAGCATACTAAAGGCCGCAAGAGAGGGTGTCATGTGATGCGTGGCTCTGGAGTTAATGATCCAGGTCTCAGCAGGGTCCTGGACCGGGGTCGCTAGATCGCTAACAGACACATGGCAGCAAGCAAGGGACGCGGACGCGGTGGAAGGAGGCGCAAACCGAGACTGCCAACCGTCAAGCCAAGCAACGTCGTCATGGGAAGGGGTAGTGGAGACCATGAGAGACGACAAGACAGACAAGGAAACGGGGCAGGACCGTAGCTTAGTCTCAGTCATGCAGGGCTGGACAAGAGAGCAAGAAATGATGCAACTCGCACTTCCCTGGGGAGGAGGGCGAGGCAAGCCAAGCTGGAGCGCGATGAACTACTCCAGCTGGCGCTCACGGGAGGACGGCCCGGGAATGTAGACGGAGTACCGGGTAACAACGCTGGAGCCCGGGTAGAAGGATGATTGTGTCGGCGCCGACGGCTGTGGCGCTGGTGGCGGCAGGCCTGGGGAGGCAACCGGAGTGGTGGAGCTGCTGGATGAGGCCAAGGTGTCGGAGTCGGCGACAGCTACGGCGGCAGAGGTGAGACGGTGCTCGCGCTGGCAACGCATGGTGGCGATGACGCAGGCCTCGTCCATTGGTAGAGGGCACGTGTACCACCCGTGCCCGGGCTGGCCACAGTTGTGGCAGACCGAGCCGCCACCACTGGACCCGGTCGACGGCTGCTGCTGCTGTTGACCCTTGCCTTTCTTGTTCCGACGCTTCTTCTTCCCTGACGATGATGAGGTAGATGCGGCGGGGGAGGCGACGCCCAGGGAGGCAACGGCAGGAGCAGCGACGGCAGGGGCAGCGACGGCAGGGGCGGTGACAGCAGGGGAGGTGACGGCCTCCGTGCGCTAGAGTCGGGACTCCAGACAAGCTTCCTCAATCCGGAGGAAAAGCTCGTATGCCCAGGGCATGAGGGAGCCCTTGGCCGCCATGGTGGGTTGAACGTCGTGAGGGTAGTGGACAAAGACGTCTGCGTACGCGTTGGTGACACCGTGCTTGATGATGAGGAGCGCGGCCAGAGGGGGTGGGGTAGACTTGGCGAGGCAACGAAGGATGTCCTCCGCCCGCTGCCAGTAGGAGGTGACTGTCTTGGTCTCCCCCATGTGCAGGGAGTTGAACTCCCGCAGCAGGCGGCTGGTCTCAGCCTCGCTGGACAGGCGATGGGGACGAGTGAGGACGTGCCACGCGGTTGGAAGGTCTGGGGTGGCGCCAGCGGTGAAGTCGCCTAAGAAGGGCTCGAGGGCGAGGCGGGAAGCCAGAGGGCGACAGGGACTAAAGCACGGACGGCACAACCAGCGTCATACAACTGGTCGGCCAGGGTGGCATCGTATGACAGGGTGTAGTATACTCACAGGCCCTCACCCATCGCCCAGATCCAGAAGCTGAGCTCCTAGCTCCGGAACTGCTCACCGGCCTGAAGCGGCAACGGCAGCGTCTCAAAGTCCTTTTGCCTGCGGCCGGTACCCAGAGTGGGGCCAAGGACGGAGGTCACTGTTTGCCGCTGGCGCTGAGTCGGCTGTTGCGCCAAGTAGTGCATGGCAGTAGACACAGCTGGGTTGGCGTGCCTTGGAGGGGTGAAGGATGGTGGCGCAATGGGGGCAATCTGAGAGACCAACGGGTTCAGTGCCGCAAGCTACTGCGTCAGGGTGGTGAGCTGTTGCTGAAGAGCTGCGAGGGGGTCAAGGTTGTCGCCAACGACGCCAGAGGGCTGCTGCCGCTGCTGCTGCTACTGCTTGCGCTGTTGCTTCTGCTCCTGCTGCTCCTGCTGCTCCTGCTGCTCCAGCTGCTCCTCCTGTTCCTGCTGCTGCTGCTGCTGCTCCTGCTGCTGCTACTACTATTGCTGCTGCTGTTGCCGCTACTGCTGCTGCTGCTGCTCCTGCTGTTGCTACAGCCGCTACAAGAAAGGGGGGATGGCGGTCCCCCCAGCAGAGGAGGACCCCTCCCCAATAGGGCTACCAGCCATGGTGTGATGCCCTTTGTGTTGTTTTTTTTGTGTGGTGCTGACGTCAGCACTGACGTCTGCTGAGGGCGGTGGAAGTGCTCTCCACCCTTAGGTTTGCTTCCCCCTTCCCTCGCCCCCTTTTTTCTTTTTTTGTGAGTTGATGACGTCAGTAGTGACGTCAGTAGCGGGATGCTGACGTTAGCAGTTGAGGTTGTTGGGGCTGATGTTGCAGCTGTTGTTTTTGGTGTTGCTACTACGGCTGCCGCTGCTGCTGCTGCTGCTGTTGGTGCTGCTACTGCTGCTACCGCGGTTGGTGCTGCTGCTGCTACTGTTGCAGCTGCTGCTATTGTTGCTGCTGTGGTTGCTGCTGCTGCTACTGCTGCGGCTGATGTGGCTGCTGTGGCAGCTGTAGCAGCAAAGGCAGCTGCTGCAGCCACGACAACAAAGCGTGTGGGGTGGGGAATTTTTTTTCTTCTTGCATTTTTTTCTTTCCTTTTCTTGTCTGTCACAGCGGGTAGCTGCCCGCTGCTAGCTGCGAGCAGCGGGTTCCTGCTCGCTCGCAGCGAGCAGTTGCTCACTGGCAGCGAGCAGCTGCTCACTGGCAGCGAGCTGCTGCTTGCTGGCAGCAGCGGGCTGCTGCTCGCTGGTAGTTGCGGGCTGCTGCTCGCTGCTCGCTTACTGCGGGTAGCGAGCAGCAGCAGCCGCTACTGGCGGCTGCTCGCGACAGCCGATGCTACAGCTGGCTACTGCTGCGGCTCGCTGCTACGGCTGCTGCAGCCTGCTGCTACTGCTGCAGCTGTTGCTTGGTGCTGCTGCTGCTCGCTGCTGCTACGGGCTGCTGCTGCTGCGACCTGCTGCTGCGGGCTACTACTGCTGCAAGCTGCTACTTCTGCCTACTGCTACACCGCATGCAGCTGCTCCTGGCTGCTGTTGCCACTACTCGCTGCCGTTGCCTGTGGTTGCCGCTGCTGTAGACTGCTGCTGTTGCGTGCTGTTGCCAATCACTGCACCTGGGTGACGTTGCAGCGTGCGCCATCGCCCGCAGGTGTTGGACGTGGCGTGCCGGTCACCTCCTCGCGTCACGCGTGGGGGTCAGTGCTGTGGAAAAAATTTGGCAGCATTTTCCCTGGCCCAGTGGCCGTGGGAAAACATCTGACGCCGCCACCAGGCGGGTCAATGCTATCAGAAAAAATCTGGCAGCATTTCCTCTGCACTGGCGCATATGGGGGTCCACCGGTATTGTCTGGGACCTGTACGCCAGTCTTCTGCTGCTGCTGCTACGCTCTAGCTCTCATACCAAGCTAGAAGACCTAGGCAGCAGGTTGGGGAAGCATGCATTGTTGATGCAGCGTACGGGCTTCCACGCTCGTTGCTTAAGTCTGCTGCCCCCTCAGTTTGCTGTTCTAGAGTCTAAGTCTGGAAGCTTTGGGTTTGTTACTCAGAAACGTGCGCGCCAGTGTTAGCGCTAGAAAACAGCTGAAAAATGAAAGTGACTGATTATGAATGAAGAATGAGCAACAATGGGAGACCCCTCCAAGTTCTAGCTCCCCCCCACTACTGTAGAACTTGCTACTCAGCTAACCAGCCAATCAGAAAATAGTCTAGGACCTATTTTCTGGCAGGCAGGGTTTTCTCGGTGAGCCCTGCTAGACGCCCGACAGCCCAAAACCCGGGCGTCGTCCGTTTTGCCTGAAAACTGGACCACACTAAAATACCGCCGCTACAAACACAGTCGTGCAGTCAGAATCAGCTAGAAAAATAGCAGTAAAGAGTTATGGCTGCCCGAACCCAGGCAGTGCCTACGACAGTCAACGATGCCAAACAGGGACATACAGCAAGAGACATGGACCCTAGGCACCGCAAGATGCAGCAGATGCAATGCCTTAGCCAGAAAAAGCACTATGTGCATGTAGACAACATCTGCAGTGGTAGTGACCGCTGGCGGCCCGACCACCGAGGAGGCCTGCCGATGGAGCTGAGCGCATCGCCAGAGGGAGGAGGCTCCAGCGACGGGTGAGTGGGCCTCAGCGTGCGTCGACTCCACCGAGCGACACTCCAGCGGCGTCAAGTCTCGCCGTCAGTCATTTGCACGCCGATGTACACAAGCTGGNCGCAAGATGCAGCAGATGCAATGCCTTAGCCAGAAAAAGCACTATGTGCATGTAGACAACATCTGCAGTGGTAGTGACCGCTGGCGGCCCGACCACCGAGGAGGCCTGCCGATGGAGCTGAGCGCATCGCCAGAGGGAGGAGGCTCCAGCGACGGGTGAGTGGGCCTCAGCGTGCGTCGACTCCACCGAGCGACACTCCAGCGGCGTCAAGTCTCGCCGTCAGTCATTTGCACGCCGATGTACACAAGCTGGGAGGAAACAACAGAGTACAATGAGAGATGCACGAAAAACACGGACGTCTCGTGCTTGGACTAGGAAGAGGGCCGCCAGCTGATCTTTAACATCACCATATCTGGGGTCCAAGGACGGCAAGCACCAACAGGGGCGACACATGTAAACCGGATGAGTGTGCCGCCAGAGCCATCCGCAACAAGTGGCGGGATTATGGGATGGTTCACACAACGTGAACAACACCAGGATGCCTTGAGAGAGGGAGGACTCCGGGAGGTACTCACAGATGCGGATATCATTCACAACAAGGAGAAGTGAGCGAGAGGGTGCAGGGAAACGGGGTTGCCCCATACGGATGCAGATCGAGAGTGGCCCCTCCGGGCACAGATGACAGAGGGGAATCCCCGTCAAACACCGTTCCCTTGAGCATCCTCCCTGGAGATGTAGCCCGGAATTTAACCACCACTTGCGTCTCTTGCTCCCATGGCCCGGCTACCTCCATACCTGTCAATCTACTCAGCATTCCCCTTGCCTGCAAAACTGCACCAGATCCATCTCTGGAGCAGCCAGTTTCAGTACACACATCGTTGCAGTCATTCCCCGGCTCCCACGAGCAGCCTGGGATCCCATCACAACTCAGTTCCTTGGTGCACAATGTCCGTATCCGCAGGGCACTTGGGGCATGGGAAAACTAAGAGAATGGTAGTGAGGGAGAGCAGGAGAGAGTGCAAGGAGAGGTAGAGGTCATACACCAGGCAGCTGCCACGATCGTTAATGGAGGCGGAGCAACGGGCAGGCAGGAAAACAAACCACAGGAAGTGGTATGAGTGGTGGATTTCTCGGACGAGGATGCAGTTACTGGAGAGGGGGCAAGGACTTGCAGAAACCGGAGAGCAGGAGGTGAAGGCTGCAGCCGGCTGTGCATTTAAGGGTCCTTCTGAGCAATGTAACAACCAAATGTGCAGCATAGCACAGGGGGGAAGAGAGGTACTGCAGGAGGTGGTGGAGGTGGATCTAATCCATGAACCTTCTGACGTTGGAAGAAATGAGGAGACACAACTGGGCCTAGACAGGAATGAGGTGGAAGTGGCAGTGATGGTCCCGGGGGCAACAGTGGGAGAGCCGGCAACCTGTGGTGGAGCACAATGGGGATAGAGCAAGGCTCTTGCAGCCCACATGACGATAAGGGTGCGGTTGAGGGAGCAACAGCCCGGAGGGCAGCGGCACATTCCTCCCGGAAACATGAGAAACGGAAGCAGTGTGTGCGACCTCGCTGTTGGCGTTGCAGTGATTTGGAGGACACAGGGTGCCACATCCTTGCTTTTGAGGCGTTTGGGTGCTTCTCTGCTCCAGTTTGTGACTTCCTCAAGCTCTCTGCAGCAGGCAAAACGATTGACTGATGCTCCAAGGGGCAAAGTTTGTTCCGCGCTCTTCTATCATCAACCTCTACTCTCAGCGTCTCTCTGTGGCGCTGTAACGTGCTCAGACCCAAGCCCTTCGTGAGAGGGCCAAAGCCACGTTCGCAGCTGATCTCCTTTTGACAGGCCACAAACGATGCTCCACAAGCATGATGCTTTATCCGTACGAGCCTCTTGATGCTTGTGACCTTGCCTCTTTTGCTCTTGGTTAGTTTGCTTGAGTGGTAGGTTCTTGCTTCTTACATAATCCAGGCTCCATCTTGAGCTATGTGTGCACTATGTGTCTAATATTGTATCCTCATGTTGTCTCTCTTTCGATTCATCAATGAGGATTAAACGTACACACACACACACACAC
>SZWC01007347.1:4374-31606 GCA_023375785.1 Penium margaritaceum | reverse complement strand
GCGCCACCCCCCGCGGCGGCGGAGGAGGGGTTGAGGGGAGAGCCTGCGGAGGAAGAAGGGCCAGAGCGGGAGGAGTCGGAGAGGTAGCGGAGGTGCGCGTCGGGGGACTCGGACGCGTAACCGGCCAGCATGTTGCCCCCTGGAGAGCTGTTGCTGTGAGGTGAGTTACCGTCCGCGGAGTCGCGGCGGCCGCCGCGAGTGGCACCCGGGACGTGCACGCCGCACTCGGCGAGGAGACGGACGGCCTTGGCGTGCTCCGCGTGGTCGTCGCGGACGTGTCCGCACTTGCGGCATCTGCGGACGAGAGAGGAAAGAAGATGAGAAACGAGAGCTTGTGATGTCGTGCACGTGGCGGCACTTGACACATGGCACATGACACAAGGCCACAGGGCATGGTGCACCAGCAGACTGCGGCGGCGCTGTCGGTCTTTTTGGCAGAGACAACTTCAGTGTCCTGCTGGGCGAGGCAGCACGTTTAACCATTAAAAGGAAGTTGAGATGATGCTCAGATGGAGCTCGCCGCAGAAACAGCAGCAGAAGCAGTAGCAGTGGCGGCAGCGGCATCAGCAGCAGAAACAGGAGCAGCAGCAGTGGTGGCTGCAAGGGCATCAGCAGTGGCAGAGGCGGCTGCCAGCTGATGGAAGCAAACGGCATCAGCACCAGCACTACCATCACCAACAGCAGCAGCACCAGCACCAGCAGTAGCAGCAGCAACACAACCACCACCACCACCACCACCACCACCACCACTACAAGAGCACCACCACCACCACCACCACCACTACAAGAGCACCACCACCAGCAGCAGCAACAGCAGCATCAGATGAGGCAATGGCAGGGCAGCAACCGCTCAAGAAGGTGCAATCAAACAGGCTGGCATCTCAAGTGAAATCATCTAGACATGCAACACCGAGCCATGCCATCCCAAGCACTGCCAGACCATGCCATTCCAAGCACTGCCAGACCATGCCATGCCAAACTTTATGCCATGCCAAGCAATGCCAGCCATGCCATGTGAAGCAATGCTGTGTCAAGAAATCCCAGTTCATGTCATGCCAAGCCATGCCATGCCATGTCATGCCAAGCGGTGCAACGCCATGCCAAGCCATGCGGTGCAACGCCATCCCAAGCAATGCCAGACATGCAACGCATTACCCTGTCGAGCACTGTCGGTCCATGCCATGTCAAACCATGCATCCATGCCATGCCAGACCAAGCAATGCCACTCCATGCTATCCCAAGAAATGCGAGGCCATGCCAGGTCCAGAACGCTATGCCTTTTCCATGCAATGCACAGCGTTACGATCCCATGTTTTGCCGTGCACATCGCACCGCCACAGAAGGCAAAGGGGGAAGACAACATCGCTTCCATAGGGCACAGCGTGGCGTGGGGTGGCATGCCGGGGCATGGCGTGGGGCGGCCCGGCACAGCATGGTGTGGTGCCGCGGTCATGCAGCACCAGCAGCAAGAGAAGCTAAAACTCCTAGGCATTTTGGAAAGTGTCTAAGATCATCATACCTTTTAGACGTTGTTTTTGCACAAGGTCTAGGAACATCATATCCGTTCCCTGCGGTGCGCTGCGGAACACACTGCACCGTGTGGCGGACAAATCATGCTGCAGTAGCTGTGCAAGATTTTGCTGCCCTCCCACAAACTGCCAACTCGCCCCCAGCTCTCACACACTTTCACACACTCTCAATTACTCCCACACACACCCACACTTTTCCACACACTGCCACTTACTCGCACACTTTTGTTTCTCAGTCACTGCCGTTTCGCCTCCAGCCACGACCGTAACGCAAACAACTTCTTCTGCTCACTTTTTTTTCTCTTCTTCTTCTCTTTCCTTTGTCTGTTTTTCTGCCCGGGTTGCATTGCGCGGACAGAAAAAACATCTCTTGAGCATCTTTCACTCACCGCCATCCCGCCTCCAGCCACGACCGGAACGCGAACCACTCCTGCTCGCCGAGGCTCGCCACGATCTCCCACGGCGGCAAGTCCACCTCCGCAGGAGCGGCGGCGGCAGCGGCGGCAGATCTCGACGACGAAGACCCCCCTCCTCCTCCGCTCTTCCTCTGCTGCTGCCCGGGGGGCACGCCGGCAGCACCACCACCACTCTTCTGGTGGTCCAAGTGGAGGGCCNTCGTTTCTGAAGCTCCCTGAACAATCGGTTACACGAGCGCAGTGTTACTCCTTCCAACTAGACATGGTATGTCAAGAGAGAGAGAGAGAGAGAGAGAGAGAGAGAGAGCGGGGAAGGGCACTGGTGTCTGTGCATCCGCAGACAGCACCGCAGGGGACGAGTCCGACGGAGGGACGCGTGATGGCCGCCGTTCACTTCGGGACAAAGGTGAGGCGCATTCTAAAAGGCTCAAAATCTAGCACCTCAAGTCAGCGGCATGCCAGAGCCTGCAGTGGCTGGGCACGCATTGAAGGTGACCTTCAATGAATGTCACTCTTGGTGGCACGACAGTGCGTGCGGTGTGCATTGCGGGAGGAGGGGCAGGAGCGCGCTGTGAGGAGGGCGGCTCGTCACCCAGCGCTGGGACCCAGCCATGACTGAGGCACTGTTGGTGGGAAAGGCCATCAGCCCAGGCCTCGGGATTGTCGGCTTTCGGCTCAACCACGTGAAAAGGAAGGCCTCAATTCCGCACGTGATCAATACCGCCAAAGCGCACGAGAGCAAGATGCATAAATCCACCTTAGGCGTATCATCTTCTTATCTTTTCAAATCGAGCCATCAAACATGTGGCAAATAAAAGTTGTTCCTCTATCCGAAAATGAAGTTTTAGATTGAATGTTCACCCTAGTGTGGTCGCTTTACGATGGACTGCTATTTTTTATGCAGCGGATCATCTTCCATGCTCACAAAAATGCCCTCTCATGTCATCCGGTGGGGCCAACGGGTATCCCAAGCATAAAAAGGGCAATGGACAAAAGGCGTTCACCAACTATCCCACATTTTGATTAACGTACCAAACCCCGAGAGCGAACCGTTGAGAACCAGTCCCAAATTTTTAGAACATAATTTCTCTCGTGAACTCAACCACATTACACCCATAAACCCTTCAACCCAAGAAGGGGTAAATTTTAGGGAAATACAGAGGGTAAACAACGTAAATAAATGCTTTGATACATACCTAGCCTCATTTCAATAAATATTTATGCACATTCACATGAATATGGTAATAAATATAGTTTTTTTATCTATGGAAATGGATATGGATATGTATGGACATGGTTTTCAACATAAATATGGCCATGAAAACATGTTTTGTTATTCTATCCATGAATAAGCACCTAACGTAACATTGCATGCATCTGTTATGTCTTAAGAGTGAACATTTTAGTATGCAACCCGTTTTCCACTTGGTATACAGTGTTGGAGCCCAATTTGTTTTCCCTAAGTCGTAAACATTGGGTGTGCAAGGGTCTATGAAATGTGAAAACAAGCCAAGAACCCAAACACTACACCACTCATACATTTTTTGGTTTTCCAACCAACAATGGAATATTGGATTGATCTAGATTAATATTTTTCTTTAACACTCCATGCATTACATAGAAAAGGGGCGGATGGCATTCGCTCAAGGAATTGGTGATGACTTTTGTAGCTTTTTCCATCCCTTCAAAAGGTGGGTCAAGCAAAGCATGACAAGGAAAAGGCGGTCCTAGAAAATGTCTGAGATTTCTCCAAGGAAGGCTTGGGTCACGATGCCCTTTGTCTCTCCCCAATTTTTTTCCCAAAGTCAATAGAGGATACTAGCATGTGTGATGTCCGGGAGTGAACTTTCTACATCAAGTTAAGTGGGCCTGATAAAGATCTTCAGCAATAATTTAGACAAATTAATGAATATCTTGTGGAGGTGACTACGTATTGGCTAAACATCTTTACATTGAAAAGATAATGCTTCACTGTTTTTGGTGAGTTACATCGTGGGAAACCTCCAGAGAATTCGGGCAAAAAGAAGAAATATTGTCTTGAGATCTAAGTAAGAGAAGGATGTTTGGGACGTTATCATGGTTGTAGTTCCATTGAAAAGTTGTGGAGTAGTATCTTCCTTTCCACTTTGGCTTGTCTTTGATGGTTGGGTCATCCGATTTCAAAGAGAAATACTACATTTCTTAGAAGGTAGTATTCCCTATTTCATCGCTTAGCTAAGAAGATCATGTTCATGTGGTTCATCAAGGACAGTATTTGTTCTATGTAGATCAGTGTGTTCTTAATCAAAAAGTGGCGTTAGGGTCGCACGAATAATTGATTACCTAACTGTCCTAAGTTTGGCATGTTTTGAATGGATGTCCCCAAAGTGAGGAACTCTTCTCATAAGGTCTTCCAATCATGTTGATCATGAGTCCTACACGAGAGATGAGAGTGATGTATCGGGTGTTTTTTAACATTGTGACTAAGAGGGGACAAGTTTAATTGATGGAAATCCAAAAGTGAAGCAAGTGTTGTCTTACTTCGTCCACCAATCTTAGTTACCTTCCATTGCGCTCCTTTTGGAATTCTTGGGTAGAAAAATTGTGTTCAAAGAGGTGTCGCTCTTGGATTTCCATTTGTGGACAAATTTCTCTTAGGGTGGAAAGCTAAAGGGATAAATGTTCCATTAGAGGAGATACCTATTCTATGTTGTATAATCAATGATAACGTGTGGCCAAGTCACGTTTTGGAGGAGAATTATGGGGTTGGTTGCAAAGACACACAAAAGTGTTTTCTCCAAGTTCACTTATCTTGAAATAATAATGGTTGAAGATAGTTAAATGCAAGGATAAAAAATTACCTTTTAACAGTAGCCTTTGGGTGAATAAGAAAATATGTTCCCACTTTTTTTGTGCCAATGTTATATAGTTGTAAACACATCAAGCCCCTTGTGCGTAGATTAGGTGGGAGGGACCCTTCATGGCTAAACATTCTTGTGAGGTTCGATAAACCATTGTTTTCTGTGTAGACGTCAAAAAAGCCTAATGTGGTCAGCGTGGGCTCTATAAATTGATTCAAAATGACAAAGGGTTGGTTAGAGTAAAAAGGATGTCATTGGGGGAAGGAGTGTGGATGAGTAGCACATGGATCTAAGGTCGAGCTTTGCATTGATTGCAACAAAAAGAGTTCAAAGTGGAATTCTATTTTTTTCATAAGGGGATAACTACTTCTAATTTGTTGATGAATAGGTCCCATGCCCAACGAGGGGTAAATATGGAGTGGAAATTGCTACCTAGTATGTGGATTAGACATTGCATCATGAGGGGTAGAGACGGTGCAGTTATGCTTTCCAATATGAAGAATGAAATGTTCTGTTAGATTTACCTTGAGCTCCGTGTGGTCATCTATTGGCATCAAAACTTGAGGGTTAAGTTAACCTGTATGATTTAGCGTATGAGGATGGTTTTCTCATCCGCATAGTAATCAAAATCATGGTATTTTAATAAGAACATTGTGACTCCTTGTAGGTGGTACTTGATGTATTCAAAAACATGTTCCATGGAACAAATTAAAAGGAGTGGGTACAAGGGATATCCTTCATAGATCCCAAACTAGAATGCTATGCAAGGCGTTAGACATCAATGTAATTCATCCCATGTGGAGGTATTTTTATTCAATAGTTACATATATTTCATGATTATTTGTAGGATGTCTCGGTGATGCATTGTATGCATCGCATGTTCTATCCAAATTTTTGGCAACTTCTTTTAGGTTTGAAGCAAGGTAGTATCGTTTTTCATTTATTTACATTGCCTGATGTTGCATGTCATAGATTTGGGAGGATTTGTATTGGATGTGGTGACCTTCGATGAAACGTGTTTGATAAGTGCAATGTTCGGATAAATTGCAAGAAATTTGGCTAGATTTTTACTCTCAACATTTTGAAAAGGGATCAAGTGATATTCTACAATTAATTCTGTGTCTAGTGGTCATGCCTTTAGTAAAGTGAGTCGGTTTTTAGGGGGAGCCAAGTAATTCGTACTAACATTACTAAACATAGATGATCAAGTGAACATTATTTCCACATAGGGTGTTGTTTAGTTTCCATGTTATCCTTTGCGGCATGATACCTTTTGGTGAGATCGATTAGGGGTTCTTCCTCTTGTTTTGGAATCTTTTGATGGGGGTTTGTAGTGTGTGTAGTATGTGGAGAGAATTTTTTTTTTTGTTTTCAAGGGGAGAATGTTTTAACATGTTGAATTTCTTAGTGTGTTTGCAGATGTTAAGGTAAAAGGTGCATGCCTAAGCCTTGCTATCACTTTTGGTCATGAATTCTTTTCCCATGCCATTAGTGAGTTCAAGGATAATGGTATGTGCCTAGCTCAAATACGCGTTGAAAGGATGTGGGATTTCAAGGCTGGCTTTGTATGATTATCAGATATCTTGTGTTTAGTTGAATAAGGTATTTTTTGTGTTGAGTTATTGGGTTGGGAGACGATTGAGACAAGTGTTCTTGTCATTATCTAAACACATGTAGCCCTACAAAAGCACATAACATGTTTTCATGAGAAGAAAAATCACATACATATGTTCATAAAGAAACTAATGTTTATAATTGAAATCACAAGAGTATGGGTTCACGTATGTCTTAGTATGTAGGTTTTCTCACTCGTAATAAATGTTAACAAAATGCAAAAATATCCCAGAGTGTAATGGTTTTGCCCAAAACCTCATTTTAACTATGTAGTATAAAATATTCGTAAGAATACCTAGCATGTAAGAAGTTATGTGGAACCTTATTCATCATGCTTTTTCATTTTGAAAAATACATGAATGCGTCAAAACTTAGCCAATAGGAATTATTGTTTTAATTGTAAACTTGAAAAGAAATATACAACGTTTTATAAGGTATTTATTGATTAAAATTAGAGCAAATGGTCTTTGAGTGTTTTTGAAGGCCCTACTGGCAAAGAAAGAGAAATTTGATATGATTTATATCATGAAACATCTACAAAACTGATCGAAATTTGCGAAAAATTACCGTGAAATATTATTGATTTATTTTTCTTCCCATATTCCTCCATATGAATTTGCACAAATGCATGTATTTTATCCAGGATTTGTGAATTTTACATAGTGAAGTAGCATAGAAACTTCCGATGAGATGAAGTGAACTAGTTACTGTTTTTATGGGGATTATATCTATAGATTTGATTCTTTCATACCGATGATTTCTGTTTCAACTCTTCTATAAAACAGTGAACTGCAGACACATGTTTTGAGTTTCTTTCGTCAAGTATATTCGGAAATTATCCAAGAAACTATGTGTAGAGGGTCCTTTCTTCCTTTAACTCCCGCATCTCCTGGATACGAGGAGCACCTGCAGTGCTTATCGCATGTGCTGATGTAAGCATTCTTTTAAGGTCTGATCGCATGGCGTTCATTCGTTGCGACACGGCTGAACGCATGTCTTAGTGGTTAGCAATCGATTTTGGGTCTTCTCAGTAACCAACGTGCACCAGTGCAAATGGAGCAGGTTCGGATGATTTATGAGCGTGGGGAGGCAATCGTTGAGAGAAACCGACTAGCTTGGCAAGCGCAATACATGTCCTGAGATTGAACGGGAAGATCAATCGAGCGATATCGAAGGTTTGAAGATTCCGCTACCACATGATAATCTCCTAACTCATTCGGCTAGAATCTTACATTGAAGTCATCGAAATCCTCTCTATCTCAGCTGAGATATCCTATTCCAACAGACGCGCGTAAACAGAAGTGAACAAACGACAGATACAAGTTAAAGAGCTTCCAGTTAAAGGACATAAACTTAATCATAAGAATAAGAAGAAACACGTCCCTTCATTCCTTTTCATACCAGTACGAAGAACTTTGCGCCATGATCAGAGATATTCTCCTGCTCTTGCTGTCAAGCACGCGCATGACGCGTGGCATTGTTCACTGGTTGGCATCTCTTTAATGCGGTGGCCAATGTTGGGCTTGATCCGAACCTTCAAACATCAATCCCTGCAGACAAAGGGTGGCGCTTGTTGTGGTTCAAGCGGAGAAAGAGCATGCTACATCAAACATGCACGTGAGAAGCGGTTTTTTTATGTTGTGATGTCTATTCTCTGCAACATCATGCAAGTTTCCTGTATGCATGATATTTCTACATGACACAAGTGTACTCGTTAGAGAGCTTTTTTTTGCCGTCGGATTTACTGCATCGTGATTAATTCAAATGGGCATAAATCCCAAATCCACTTTCCTTGTGTACATAACTGCCACAGATCGGCCATGCTCATCATTGAAGGCCCTAATGTATCTACTCGTTGTAGCAAGCTATCAGTTGAAATACCGTTCGACCATCTGCTTGCTTCAACCGGACCTCGTGTGCTCTCCTCCAAGCCCAAACCCTAGTGCAAACATGTTTTCCATAGCGTGTGTTGAATTTGCCTCTGACCAAAGCCATCGCCTCTTCTAAGGCCCTTGTCTGGTGGCTTCAACACCCGTTTCCCTTGGGCATTGTGACAGCCAATAGGGGAGCATCCAAAGGAGGGCTCATAAGCGCAACTCTTGGCTAGCAATGCCGCCGCATTATCACCCTCCCCTTAATCTCAAAGCAAAGGTAAACGGCAGGTATATAATGCACCTTATGGCCTCAGCAAGGCTCTTCGTCCCCTACACTTGAAGAATGGCAATAGTTGGTCCCTCATCAATATAGCAAAGCCAGTCAAGTGAAAACATAGAATCAGATGATTCCTTGGTGATACCTACACACAACATATTGTGGAGGATGAATATTGAAGTCCTTGATATTGATGTCCTTCATTGACCTCTTTACAAATGTTTCGGCGGAACTACCCTTGATGTCTTGTCCTTGAAGTCCTTCATTGACGTCTTCACCTGTCGTGGGCCACGGCATGTATTTATTCTACGTGCTTTTCAGCTGTCATCTCTCTCTGCACATTGAAGCAATTATGCTTATGAGATTCTGAGCGTCTTGCCTAGCCCAATCCTTGCTGAATCTTCACCCACCCTCTGTGTTAGTGCGATTGCTAACTGGACAGAGTTGCCTCGTAAGTAGCAGCAGTGCTAGGAAGCTTGCAGGTAGCTTCTCAATCACAACAAAGAACAAGAACTATGACACACCCAGATGACTGCAAAGAAAGAGTGCAAAAGCCACAAGACGTGAAATAGTCCATGCCATGATTTTCATGACAAGAGATCATTCTCAAAAGTGGGCAAAAATAGTACATATGGCAAGAACACATCACCAGCAAGACCAATGAGACGCATGACACCAAAACCCCGGACCGGCAGCATCTAGGGTGGTCCATTAAAAAAAAACCAGACAGCACTGACACGCTCCAAAGAAACAAACAAGAGATCTGATGACATCATATGATGAGTGGTGCCTGACTTTAGGATCAAGAAACCACATGACACACGAAAAGCAGAACAAGACATCTGGCGAAGCTAACTGACAAGGTAGCAAAACACGGTGCATAATTCAGGAAACATACCAAATGATGGACAAATATACCGCTTTGCCAGTCCTTCATCCAAAATTTCAATTGGACTTTCCAATGTTGTTCCCCTCAGGGATCCATCCTGCCTACACCAGTGAGTCGTACACAATAGCCAACGTCACACTATGGAAGAAAGCGAGGGGTCAATGTTAACAAGGACACACTATTGAGAGAAAAACAGTACACGGATCCAGTGGTGGAGATGCTTGAGGCCATGACTTGGGAGGTGCGGTAATCTAAAATCAAGAGTGAGATCGCCCTTAGATGTCCAAGAAGACTTTGTGTCCAGCTAGCATGAATTTGAGGCCGCTACTAGAAGACGATGCATGAATTCTTATTGAGCTGATGCATACAACCACAACAGAAGTTCTTAGAATGATGGAGGTAGTCCATAGAACGATGGGGAACAGTAAGGTTGTGCCCATGCCCGATCGGGGTGGTGAAACCACAAGAGATGACCTGTTACCAAAGAAATGACAGTTGTGAGAGTGAAATGGAGATGAATGAGAGGACAAGAGATTGGTATCACAAGGCATGACAAGGTTTGCTCCGTGCTCGGGTCTTGAAAACGGGATCTCCAAAGGTGTCGGAACAAAAACCGAAGTACCATAGTCTCGACCCGAGTCTTGCAGATCGTAAAATGAAACTGAGGAGGAGAGGAGGAAAAGAGGAGGAGGAGGAGAAGCTTGAGAAAACCCAGAATTGTGCCTTGATGTACCAAGATATGTACACGAAGGCACTGTAGAGACTTCCACATACCAAGACCTCAACCCTCATTAGCTAGGGTCTCTGAGGCACAGGGGAAGAGCTTTTGAGTTTCCAGTTCTGGAATGAGAGAGGGTGGATGGGAAAGGAAGAAATGAAAAGAATGAGAGGTGAATGATCACCCAAGGGACAATCTTTTCTCTGGATCTCAACCTAGACAAAGGGAAGTTCTACTGGGTCTTGATAAAGAATGGTAGATGTAGACAGGATAAAAAAGTTAGGGGGGGAATGAGAGGAACATGAAAAAAAGAAAACCAACTTTCCGACTTCTTAACTTTGATGAACCAAGATATCCTTTGGCAATGGGATGGAGCGCCAAATCCCTGCATCTCAACCACGAGAGGAGAAATGATCACACGAGGAAAAAAACCGTAAAGGGAATAAACCAATAAAAACCACTGAACAGATATGAAGGGTACAATACTAGAAAGAGACGAGGGCCAACAACTAGCTGGACTGGGTTGCATACCTGTTTCTTTCTCACTTTCTTGTTCACACGATCCTTGGGTTAGGGATCACCTTCAGGGATTAGTGAGATTGCCAATCAGAAAACTCGCTGGACAGTGAGGCCGGTCAATCAGGGAGCTCACGATCAATGAACATATCCTATGGTCTACAAAGCATGTCACAGAAAGGGACAGGCGGGGGGAAGAAAGGGAGAAGCTACAATATAGCTTCCCTTGGCCTGCAAATCAGAGAGGAGCAGTACCTACTGCTGTTGGTACTACTGCACCTGATGCCACAAATGTTGAGTTTTGCTGACATATGCTACTATGACTACTACTCTTTTCATGAGTTCAGCATGCTATTGCATGCTGCTGCTGCTGCTGCTGCTGCTGGTGCTATTGTGCAATGCTATACGGCTGTTGCCGATGTTGCCAATGATGCTACTGTTGTGTGCTGATGTAGTTATTGCTGCTATGTGTTGCTGCTTCTACAACAACTGCAACATGCGGCGACGTGCCGCCGCTATGTGCTACTGTGGCTGCTGCTACGTGCTGTTGCTGATGCCGAAAATGCTGCATCCTGCTGCTACTCGAGACAAAGAGCACAATAATGAGCGCTTCTGAAGTTGATGGGCATAAGCACACACGGGTGCTCGTGCTAATAACTGCTGCGAGAAAAGGTACCTGCAATACATGATGGTGACACTGTTGACTAGAAAGGATGCGGCATTACCCCCGTAATTGCTGTAGCTATGGGTTAGAATGCAACAATGGTTGTACTCACTATTTATGTCTTTCCGGCTTAGAAAACTCGAGCAAAGAAAGCCACGGATGGAGGTCTGCTATCGCTTAGAATGTCGCCGTTGCTACTACAGTTACTGCTGCTGTGGCCACTCATGACGTGGTTTCCGATTTGTGTTTTCTATTGTTCATGGTTGGACTGCACTGCAGAAATGGAAAAAATGGATAAGAAGAGCTCCTGGCAGAATGCGGTGGAACTCCTCCTCCACCCCTGCTTGAAGACTGTGTGGCATGAGCCCTCACCTCAGGGCCTCTGCGTAGGAAGGACTTGTCTGTCCCATCTAAATCAGCCCAACCAAACCCATACATCTATGCTGCTGCTGTTGCTGCTACTACGTGCTGTGTGATGGAATGAAGAGGTTTAGTCTCTCAACTACTCCTAGGGAATGAGGAAATCATCTTAGGAGTGTTCTGCATTTAGGGGATACATTGCTAGAGATACAATGTGGCATATCATGATTGAAATATTTAAGAGACAGGAAAGGTATGCATATACTTGTAGGAGGTGGAAAAACAATGAGGAATAGCACAAGATATTCACTACCCTTCACCTTTGCAAGCGTGCGTACATCTGCACAACACATTCACTGGTTTGAAGAAAGATAGAAACAATGTTCCACTAGTCTGCGCAGGATTATAGCCTGTTACCGCATTAGGACTGAAAATGTGTGGCCTGTTCTGCCCAGGCCCAGGGCCTGAGCAGAATTGGCTGTGTAGTCGTGAAAGGAAAAACTTGCACTCAAAACTTAGTGCCTGTTAAAGTAGTAAAGTGTTGGTCGAGTGGAAAATAGTGTGATGTTTGTAGGGCATTCGCGACAATTGCCGAGGTGAGGATTTCGGACATCGCAACATCTGTTCTTGGCCAAACACGTGGCCAGTTGATGATGTTTAGGATTGTTAGCATCCCTGCCAGGTCATCATGATCATGTGCGTGGCGGCCGGACGTAGTTGCTAGAAAGTGCTGTCTGGCCTCGCCAGTTTTCTGTTCCTTCTCAGTCAACATCTTCACCTTTCCAACTCTACTTCCTTCTTCTCAACATCATCAAGTAGTAAGATATTGGTCGTATGCAAAGTAGTGTCATGCGTGTCGGGCATTCGTGACAATTGCCTTGGTGCGGATTTTGTACATCACAACTTGATGCTCCAACTAAAGATTAGAATGGCGAGACCCAGCACTATATGGGAGCCATGGTAGTTCTATCGTTTGCTTATGCTGTCGTGTTAAAGTAGTAAAGTGTTGGTCGAGTGGAAAATAGTGTGATGTTTGTAGGGCATTCGCGACAATTGCCGAGGTGAGGATTTCGGACATCGCAACATCTATTCTTGGCCAAACACGTGGCCAGTTGATGATGTTTAGGATTGTTAGCATCCCTGCCAGGTCATCATGATCATGTGCGTGGCGGCCGGACGTAGTTGCTAGAAAGTGCTGTCTGGCCTCGCCAGTTTTCTGTTCCTTCTCAGTCAACATCTTCACCTTTCCAACTCTACTTCCTTCTTCTCAACAGTGCCACATTCTTCAAACGTGCCTAGAAATAGTTTAAGTGCATGATAGGCATTTAGAAAGTGTTATTGAAGAGCTCGTGAACTGGAGAACTTCAACTTTCCTAAGAAGTTTTAGCCAACCCATTCTACCACCTCTCTCAACTGAGCTCTCCCAGTGTACCCACATTGATATGGTCAAGAATAGGCCCGTAAATGTCCAGTTTTTCAAGTACCAACAAGAAAAACACTTCATGGAGGACAGTCTCAGTCGGACTTTTTTTTCTGTGACCTTCAAACTTGCGGAATTACAACTCTCACTTCCTTGGAATGACGAAGAGGGATGTCTGGATTTGACAGTACCAGAGGCCGTAGACACCAATGGCATAGAAATCTTCGGTACGAGAGGCAAAGCTTACTGTTGCCAATGCTGGTCTATCTTAATGCTGCAGGCAAGTGTCTTGGATTGCCTCCTCTCACTTCCATATCCGGGCGTAGAACCAAGTCATGAGTGTGTCCTAGGATGCAATGACCTTAAGAATTTCAATGTCAAAGTTGACGAGGATCTTCGAGTAGTCGGAGGTAGCACCACTCTCGATGGAAAGAAGGGCAGTAAGTGGTTGTACACCAGCCTTGTCCAGCCGACGTAGGACATCTTAGGCGTGGTAAAAAAAGGTGATGACAAACTCGGAGTCACTCACCCTGAGGGTGTTGAACTCCTTTAGGAGGCGGTTGATGGTGGATTGAATTGAGGCATGGTAAGGGTAGGAAAGGATACTCCAGGCCTCACAGGGGTCAGGGTTAGTGGCAACATTAGTATCGCTGATGAATGGTGCGAGGACTGTGCGATCAACCTCTGGTACGGTGAAGACGAAGGCCCTAGCTGAGCAACCTGTATCAAACATCTTCTTAAGCACGGACGAGTCATACTTCGAGGTCTTGGGCCAAACATCATTACTCTGTGCCGACAGGCAAAACAATAGCTCCCACCTCAAGTTGTAATGCGGGTGTCTCAAAATCCTTTGGCCTACTTTGGATTCCGGCCACATTTATGAGAGATCCTTGGACACTGGAAACATACTCTTGCTAATACTCCTGTAGCTCCTAGGCTACTGTCTGGGCTGCGGCAGGGATCATGGAGCCAGGTTGCCTCCGGAGAGGCGGATGCACAAAAGTGGCAGCCTAAGCAGACTGTGCTTTGGCCAGGATTGATATTGAAGGACGGCAACAGAGTGAGGTGGTGGTTTGCTTTGCGTTATGCTAGCTAATGTGGTCTCCATTGTGCCAGTGGTGCCTAGTCTGGCCATGGCCGCGAGCAGCACATGCTGCCGTCACCATGGAGTTTGCTACTGTTTCAATGTTCGACGAAAGGTGAAACGTGCTGGATCATAGAAATTATTTCATGGTATAATTCAGTGACAGTGCACGTGCAAATCACAAGGAGAAAAGATGAAAGTTTGTGTGTACTTAAGTGTAAGTTTTTTCAATGCCTCATGTGTTTGCGAGTACCCTCTTTGGAAATTTCTGTGAAATACACACCTTTCCCCTTTTGTCCGGTCTCGTGGTTGGTGGACCACAGTCCCTCCATCCTCGTGATGGCGAGGGTGGAGGGAGTTGCAGGGAGGCTTGTGCAAATTCTGTGCAGCTTCCGATACTAGCTGTACTGCGGCTAGAGGTGCAGCCAGGGCCCCAACTCATGCAGCTGCAAAGCTGCTGCTATTGCTAGGGGCGTTGCAGACCACCGCGGTGGTCACCGCCGCTGCCCAGCTGGTGCTTTTCCTCTGCAATGCTACCACAACTGATGCATGCAATGTTGTTGCTTTGGCTGTTGCACGGGATGTTGTTGCTGCTACAGCTATCACTATTGTTGTGTGCTGTTTCTACACATGATGTGAGCTGCTACTGTTGCTATTGTTGCTGTTATTACTATTGTTACTGCCATTGCTTCTTCTGCTGCATGTTGTGGCTATTGTTTTATGCTGCTACAACTGTTGCTGTGTGTTGCTACTACTACTACTACAACTACGATGCAGCTATTATTGGTATCGCACGTTACCAGAACTGGTACTACTGTAGCAGCGGCTGATTTTGCTGTTACTTCTACACCATGCACATGCGGGTGGCAGCAACCTCCCCTTTGTGCTGCCACGTGGCACCGAGCGACATTTATCCCCCCCTTTTTGCTTTCATCTATTCTGGATTTCCTTCTAGCTGTTGTCTCCCAACTTGCTGAAATGTTGCACTCGGCAGAAAAGGATTCAATGAGGAAGTAATGAGGGAGAGTCGAGGGGGGAGAAGGAGCAACAGGGACACCTCCGTGCTGTGTGGAATCACTGTCGCAACGTACGTTGGCCACCATGACACCATGCCACTCTGCATCGGCCACCTGACCGCCTACGCTACCACCACCATGAATAAATGTTGTGAAACAAAAACATTGCAACATTTCCCCCACATCCGGAACGTTCTGAAACTGCCACGAGCTGGCGCTAACTCTGCCTGTCAGAATCGGGCAGATTTCCCCCTATATTGGCACATATAGGGGTCTGCCAACAGTGGATGGCTTCTATACGCCGCTGAAAATGTTCATTCTATTATGTCTGCTGCGCTTTGGTTCTGATACCAAGGTAACGGCCCAAAACCCGGGCGTCATCTATCTTTCCTTACAAGTAGAACACATGGAAATGCTGTAAATCTAACCATGCCGTTTGAATGAAGAGGACAGTTCACGCAACAGAGGTATGGGTGCCTGAGTCTAGTCTGGCTCTACGGTACTTAGGAAAATTGACTATGACTGCTCGTGACATAAAGGACGCTGCTACGAATGGAGTTGGCCGCACACTGCCACCACATGGGAGGCTTCACGAGAAGGGACGGGACCCATGCGTCTCACCACGGTGTGGCATTCCCTCCATCGCTCAGTGCCCGCCGACATCAACGTCTGTCGAGGCAGTTGTCTGGAGGAGTATGCACACCAGTCGAGAGGTCATATTGGAGATCAGTGACACCGTGCACATGAAAGGGGGAAATATTGCAGCATTGTACCTATTACTTCCAAAACAACAACTTGTCAGGTTCTGCCAACCTCACAAGTTCCTCGGTTGTCCGAATGACAAACCAAAAGAAGCAACATGTCCATGTCACTTGTAAGAAAGGGATAATGCAACGTTATTGAGGAAATGGCTGGAGCTACTGAACAACTTTTTTTTTGCGAGCACAGAAGTGTTGTGCTTTGTGCCGTTCCTGTACAGTTTACTGTGACCACTCAGCCATGTCCATACTCGTGCAGATCCCTGAGGCAGGCGGCCCTGGTGACACCGGCGCGACGACAGGCGGCGGACTACCCGCTTGGAGCTAACCGACCACTGTTCCAGAGCCCCAGATGTCACCGGGACTCCTTGCTGTGCCTTCTACGTCTTACAGGCGCCTTTCGGCGGACTGGCCATGAGGCCCATTTGCATGTTTTTGCATTGTATACTCGCTGTCAGTCGATGGATGCATGCATGTGACCAGTCGCTGCGTCCGTCTTTTGATTCTGCACGTCTAGGTTCAGATGGCGTAGGATTCTGACATGTGTGCACAGAGTTACGGCCAAAACAGTGGTTTTGGGCCGGTTTTAGGACAGCTCTTGGACTGCCGCGTGCGACACCCGCCGTGCGCCGCGGCAGGTATTTATGCCCTGGACCTGTCAGTTGTCATTCCTCTCTGCATATGCTATATTGAAGCATTCTGACACTGTGCCTTGTGTCTCCTAGCCAAACCCTTGCCGTTGTGTGTACGACCTGTGACTGTCGTCACCGTCTGACCAGGCACTGATGCCCGGTCAACGGCTGTGTTGCTAGGAAGCTTCTACGTACTTTCTCATGGTATCAGAGCAGTGAGACAGTTCTCACTGAGCTGCGCAGCAGAGACGCAACAAAGCAGCAGCAGTGAGAGTCACCGCTACAGTAGAGTTTCTGGGACCTGTTGGAGACGGCCGGTCACCGTCAACGTACTCCACCCACCACGTGAGATCGCAGCTGCAGAGGCAGCAGCAGCGGCGTGTACCGCCACGCAGAGGTGTGTTGCGGCTGCGGTGCGTGCAGCCGCCCTCCCACAGCCGCAGCAGCAGAGCAGCAGCAGCGGAGGCGACGGCGGCAGCAGCGCAGCAGCAGCGGCCGCCGCAGCAGTGTGGCAGCAGCGGCGGCAACAGCAGCGCAGCAGCAGCGTCGGCAGCAGCAGCGCAACAGCGGCAGCGGCACAGCAGCAGCAGCGGCAGTCGCGGCGGCAGTAGCAGCGCAGCAATGGCAGTAGCAGCAGCGCGCGGCGGCGGCAGCCAGCAGCAGCGCGCGGCGGCGGCAGCCAGCAGCAGCTACAGCGCGCAGCAGCAGCCGCCGCGTGCAGCAGCAGCGCAGCCGCTGCTGCCACCGCTGCACACGCAGCTACGCAGCTGCTGCTGCAGCTGACAGCACAGCTGCAGCAGCAGCTGGGCAGAAGCTGCTGCACAGCTTCCGCGGAGCTGCCGTGCGCCACCGCGAAGCGGCTCCACACGCGGCAGAACCGTGACAAGAAAGAAAAAAAAGGAGGGGACGAGCTGACGTCAGCATTGTTGATTGCTGACGTCATCAAGTCGTGCTGACGTCAGCAACCACTTGCTGACGTCAGCATTACACTTAGCCAAATTTTCACCCGAAAAGTCAAAAGTTGCCAGCGTTTCAACTCTCCAAGAAACACAGACGGTTTAGAAATCCGGCAAACTTGACCTGTCGTCCCATAGTGAGCGGCGACATGAGTTCGCCCGACGACAAGGACAAGGGACCAGGTGATCCCTCCTCCTCTTCTTCAGGGGTATTGAGCCCTCGCTCGCAGGCCATTGAGGACTTGCGCAGCCAGCAGGAGGAGATGCGTCGTCTNCGTCACCTGACTTCCCCGGTGATCACCCCCTTCCAGGAGTTTTCCCCGTCTCTCGCCCTCCTCAGCCTGCGGTTGCTCTCCCCACGGAGCGGCAGCCAAAGGACTTTGAGGCACCACCTCCACGGTACATCAGCGAGGATGGATTTGACTGCTGGGAGATCTTGTTTCAGGTGTGGGCCACTTCCGAGGGAGTGTGGCCTTACTACCACAGCCCATACCAGTCTACAGATCCAGCACAGGTGCTGACAGCAGCCCGGGCCATGCGAGGACTTCTCTATGCCATGCCACTTGAGACTGTCGTCGACATCCGCCCCTTCCTCGGCGAGGCTGGCACAGGCACCGGAGCTGATCCTCGTGGAGGCCGGGATCTGGCGTTGTCCCTACTGGCCGAAGAGACGCACGCTACGCGTGCGTCACACATTCGTTCTTTCCACTTGCTCCGTCAGGGACCAGCGAAGCCTGCGGCGGATTACTGGCGACGCGCCATGCATATTTACACGCGTCTGGGGACCTCAGGGGGCACACAGCTGTGGGCACTTCGGACGATCATGCTCGGAGTTCTCCTGGCGTACACTGACATCTTCACACGGTACAGCGACGCTGGTCTCGAGCCTTTATCAGCCACCCTGCAGCTTCTCCCTTGGGCCCATCAGCTCTTCCTCCAGGTGACGTCGGCCCGCGAGGCAGCAGTAGCACAGCAGGAGACTTCCCTCGCTGCAGCAGTCCTCGCCTCACCACCATCTTCCCTCCTGCAGTCACCCTCATCTACCTCCATCACGACCGCGTCTTCCGCCTCCTCTTTGACCCCGTCTACACCCACGCAGACGCAGGGCGTTGCAGCAGCTGCCCAGGGGAAGAAGAAGAATAGGAAGCGCGGATCGGGTCAGCAGCATTCGTCATCCAGTGGTAGCAGTGGCCGTTCCGTGCACTGCTACAACTGTGGAGGTACCCATCGCTACACCGAGTGCCAGCAGCCGCTTGACTGGGAGCGCATCACTCGCGGACTTAAGGCTGCCCATGCTGCTCGCACGGCGTCCGGCACGTCACCCGCACAGTCCTCTGGACGCGCGACGACCACGACTGCAGCTGTTCCCGCGTCCTCACCAGCGAGCAGTAGTGATCCAGACCCACGTGACCGCACCATCGCTGAGCTTCGTCATCTTCTGGCGCTTCGCTTTCAGGGAGGTGCGAGTGTGTTGTCATCGTCGAGTGGGTCACAGACTGCTTGTTCGTCCGTCCTCGTGACTCGTGATGACACGTGTGGGAGAGCACAGACCGCATGTGATGATGTTGGGCCTGACTGCACTGACTGGATTCATGAGTCTCACCTTCGTGATGTACGTCGTTCCTTCCCACTGACGGCTCAGCGTCCCTCTGATGCCGAGTGTTCCATTGCTCGTTGTACAGTGACGTCCACCAGTCGTGACTCCGGTGGCACTTGGATCATTGATTCTTGTGCCACCCACCACATGACGTGTCGTCGTAGTGACTTTGTGGTACTTGGTCCTGTCATGACTGTCCGTTCTGTTCGTACAGGCTCTGGTCAGTCCTTACCGGTCCACTGTGTTGGGGTTGTATGCTTTGATGGTCCGTCTGGCCCCCTGTATCTCTCTGACGTGCTGTTTGTGCCTGATCTTGAGCTCAGTCTGTTGTCTGTGCGTGCCTGCACTCTGATGGGCCTCTCCGTTGAGCATACCGCTGATTCAGCGACGGTGACTGCTCTTGACACCCGTAGCATTGTCCTGCGTGCTTCAGTCGTAGATGATTTGTACCGCATTGCTCGGCCATCCTCCCCTTGCTCTCCCCCTTCATCTGGTCGTGTTTTTGTCACTGGTGTTCTATCCCAAGAACACCAGAGGTTGCTTCATCGACGTCTGTGTCATGTGGGCTCTGACACTATGTCGAAGCTCATACGGACACAGCCCGCTCTTGGCCTTGACGTGGCTTCTTTTGAGAAGCCACCCAAGACCGACTGCCTTTATTGCGCTCAGGGAAAGATGCACCGGTGCACTTATCCTGATTCGCGTTCCCGAGCGCTGAGACCACTCGAGTTGGTCCACTCGGACCTGCTTGGCCCTCTCCCGGTCGAGTCCCTGTCCAAGAGGGGACGGTATGTTCTGACGCTGACTGATGACTTAACCCGGATGCGGTGGGTCTACAATATGCGTCAGAAGAGCGACGCCGCCCTTGCGGTTCGGCTCTGGCTTGTGATGGCTGAGCGTCAGTCTCGCCACACACTACATACCTTTCGCTCGGATCGCGGCGGCGAGTTCCTCGGTGAGATAGACTCCTTCTTTGCTGAGCACGGCATTTTTCACCAGGTCTTCGCTCCTGCTACCCCACAGCAGAACGGTGTCTCCGAGCGCTGGAACCGCACCATGGAGGATGCGGTCCGCGCCATGCGGTCTGAGTGCGGTCTCCCGGAGTCCTTCGCCTTCGAGGGCTTCGCCTACATGACGTGGGTCTGGAACCGCCTCCCGCATGGTCCGCTTCCGGATCATGTTACACCGTACGAGCTCGGGTTTGGTTACCGTGCTGATCTTCGTCTCGCCTGCGTCTGGGGTTCCCTGGCCTCCGTGTGGTACACCGAGGACCAGCATGGGTCCAAGGTCTCCCCTCGGGGTCGCTTGTGTGCCTTCATCGGCATCTCCCCGCGGTCGAAGGCCTGGCGCTTTTGGGACCCCGCTCGACGTCGTGTCATTGAGTCCCGTGACGTGCTGTTTTTTGAGTCTCTCACATACCGTGACTTGACTTCGATCACAGCTCTCTCCGCAGCTCATGTCCCTTCCTGTGAGGGTCCTCGGCGGATGGGGGAGACTTCTCCGCCAGTGACCATTTCTCGTCAGGCTGATGTGTCCGCTCGAGTCCCCTCTCGATCTCCAGCTCTTGATGACCCGGCTATCATTGCCGTTGGTCCAGAGATCCCGCCTGCTCAGCCTGTTTCACACCCCACAGGTTTCACTACTCTCACGCCTCCTCCTGCATCACCACCTGTGTCCACTGGCACCCCTGCTCCGGTGGCTGACACAGCCCAGCCCACTCCTGTCCCTACGTCGGCTGACACTCCTATCTCAGTGTCCGGGCCAGCCTTGCCCGCTGTCACCTCCAGCTCAGTGTCCCCCACACACGCTTCTCCTCGCACGGCATCTCCAGCTGCCTCGTCTCAGCCCTCACCAGCGGTCGTATTTGTCCCTGTGGTCGTACCTGTTCCTGAGCCTGAGGTGCGCCCCTCGACCTCTGGTTACTCCCGGGAGCCCGGTGGTCGGCTTCGACCACTCGATTCCAAAGCTCAGCGAGCGTCGGGTCCCGGACCCAGGCGTTCCTCTCGCAGCATCGCGAGCGGTGATCCAGGCACAAAGGCCTTAGGCCTGAGTGTCCGCATTGAGCTTTCGGAGGTACACCCAGCGTGCCCTATAGGGCACGACCTGGTCACTCGCGAGTTCTATATCGCCTGTGACGCAGCAGCTGACCTCGTGGCCGTCAGGCCTGACATTGAGGCGTGTGCACTTGCCACGCAGAGTTCCCCCTCTATGGCGCCTGACCCGGGCACATTGAGGGAGGCTTTCTCATCGCAGGATGCTGATGCCTGGCGAGCTGCTTGCGAGGATGAGCTTCTCGCCATCCGAGAGCACAGAGTCTACGAGCTGGTCGACCTTCCCCCTGGGAGGAAGGCGATTGAGGTCAAGTAGGTCTTTCGCAAGAAAGTGAAGCCGGATGGCTCACTGGAACGCTACAAGGTCCGCTTGGTCGTCAAGGGGTTCTCTCAGATTGAGGGAGTTGATTACACTGACACCTTTGCCCCTGTCGGTCGCATGACCTCAGCTCGAGCTGTGTTCGGTGTAGTGGCTCAGCATGACTGGGATCTACACCAGATGGATGTGAACAACACGTTCCTCCATGGCTCTTTGGATGAGGAGATCTACGTGGCTCAGCCACCAGGCTTTGAGGACGGTGACAAGGTCTGGCGCTTGCGCAAGGCCTTGTACGGCCTCAAGCAGTCTCCACGGTGTTGGAACCGGGAGATCACTGGCACCTTGACTCGCGCAGGATACGTACGGAGCGAGGCAGACCCCTCACTCTTCATCCTACCGACACCCGAACAGTTCACCGCCATCCTGGTCTATGTTGATGACCTTCTGATCGCATCTCCGTCCCTGGAGGCAGTGAAGGAGGCCAAGGCTTTCCTGCAGACCGTCTACAGGATGAAGGACCTCGGTCCTGCATCGGTGATTCTTGGTATGGAGATCGTGCGAGATCGCAGACATCGGACACTGTTGCTGCATCAGGCCCGATACGCACGAGTCGTGGGGGAGCGCTTAAGCGATCTCCTTGGTGTAGTGCCCACTGCTTCCACACCCCTCACACCTGATGGGCAGGATGCCCTGAAGGTGGATGACCCTACACAGCTTGGGGAGACAGTGGACGTGACCTTGTACCTCTGTCTTATCGGATCTCTGATGTACCTGACCACTACCACGCATCCCGACATCGCGTTCGCCGTCAACCTCCTCGCTCAGTTATCGCAGGCTCCACGTGCGAGAGCTCTTCACGCGGTTGTGCGAGTGGTACGGTACGTGGTCTCCACGCCGTATCTCGGACTCTGTTTTCGTCGGCAGTGTTCGGTGGTCCTTGACGGCTACACTGACAGCGACTGGGCTTGGAGCCCTGACGGGCGCAGTCGCACTGGCTACGTGTTTCTGCTCGGTGGTACCGCTTTGTCTTGGCGAAGCGGGAAGCAGGGCTGCATCGCACGTAGCTCGTCAGAGGCACAGTATGTGGCTTTGGGGGCAGGGGCTGTTGAGGCAGTTTGGCTGCAGCGCTTGTTTCTTGAGCTTGGGCAGTCAGTACCCGCCATTGTGCTGCGTTGTGACAACGAGAGTGTTCTCGCCATTGCGGAGAACTCTCGTGTTTTTCATGCTCGCACAAAACACATTGCGGTTGAGCATCACTTCGTTCGTGATCTGGTGGAGCGACGCGTGATCTCCATCATGTGGGTTGGCATTGACTTGCAGCGTGCTGATTTCTTGACGAAGGCACTTGCCCGCGGAAAGTTCCTGGTGGCCATTCGTTCTGTTGGGCTTCGCCCCGTGCGTGACAGTGGTTGAGTGTGGGATGTACGTTGGCGTCTCATCTGTCTGTGTCACCCACTATGTGGTTGTACCAGTGTTGCACGCGTATGGACATGCGTACCATCGGGTCATGGGGGAGTGTTGTGCTTTGTGCCGTTCCTGTACAGTTTACTGTGACCACTCGGCCGTGTCCATACTCGTGCAGATCTCTGAGGCAGGCGGCCCTGGTGACACCGGCGCGACGACAGGCGGCGGACTACCCGCTTGGAGCTAACCGACCACTGTTCCAGAGCACCAGATGTCACCGGGACTCCTTGTTGTGCCTTCTACGTCTTACAGGCGCCTTTCGGCGGACTGGCCATGAGGTCCATTTGCATGTTTTTGCATTGTATACTCGCTGTCAGTCGATGGATGCATGCATGTGACTAGTCGCTGCGTCCGTCTTTTGATTCTGCACGTCTAGGTTCAGGCGGTGTAGGATTCTGACATGTGTGCGCAGAGTTACGGCCAAAACAGTGGTTTTTGGCCGGTTTTAGGACAGCTCTTGGACTGCCGCGTGCGACACCCGCCGTGCGCCGCGTCAGGTATTTATGCCCTGGACCTGTCAGTTGTCATTCCTCTCTCCATATGCTATATTGAAGCATTCTGACACTGTGCCTTGTGTCTCCTAGCCAAACCCTTGCCGTCGTGTGTACGACCTGTGACTGTCGTCACCGTCTGACCAGGCACTGACGCCCGGTCAATGGCTGTGTTGCTAGGAAGCTTCTACGTACTTTCTCAAGAAGAACATGCAAGATGAAGTTGGGGCTCTCAAAGTAGCTGTGGACCGATGCAAGTTGGCGTCAAGTCTAGACGTCATCAAGACGAAAACAATATGGGAAACATTCTGTACCACTCCTTTTCTCTTTACATTGCAAAGGTACAAGCAAGTTCCCCGAATGAACAAAGACATTCAACAGCCTAGGAAACACCACAAAACCATAGTTATGGTCTTCCGCCCATGGTAGTGTTGTCTCTCTTCTTTCAAAAATTTGCATTTGCAACGCAAAACAGGTTGTGTGCTTGGACTTTGTAGTTTCACATCTTGATGGATCCTAATGAGGAGCATTTTTTTTCTACAGTAAGAGGACAGGAGTGATAGAAATGAAGGATGCCTAAGCACATTGAAAGCCTTGTAAAACCCGGTATTGCAGAATCTGAGGAGACACAGCAACTTGAAGTCGCCAGGACAGTGAATTCATCAGAGTGGAGAGGTTCTCCAGAGAACATGTAAAGTAATGCAGCATGGCACATGACACAGCCTTTAGTCAACACTCAATGACCAGCCTGACTGGGCACCAACCCTCCAGCCCTTACACCAGACAAAACATTCTGATTTCAGAGGTTAGGTTTGCTCTCTACTAGCGCCACCGTCCTCCATGCCACCACTTATCTCAACATGTTGACAAGATGTCAGTCCCGAGCTCACATTGTTCTCATATCCCAAAGTCCTATTGTGGGGCTAGAAAAAAATTCCCATCACAGTGACCGGAATCCATCAACCATGGTCATGTCGCGAACCACTTTCGTTATGGTCATCAGAGTCAGCGCAGACATTCTCATCAGCATACTCCTCGCCATTCTCTGTACCGAATCTTGATGCCAACATCATGTAGACTGACAGGAACTTTGACGGTGCTGCCTGGATGCAATGTGATACAAGAAAGACCCCGCAGATGGACGAGGCTCTCCGGCAATCCTCTCAGCGGACAGTTCCTTATCCTCAGCTCACGCAAAGGTGCATGTTCCCCCTCTGCAACCTCTGGGATCTCAGGAAGTTGCCTCAAGTTCCAGCAACCCCTGAGGGTGAACTCCCGCAGCGAGGGCAGCATGAACCACGTGTGTGAAATGGTCAATAGACTATGATCCCCAAACACATCCAAAACCTCCAGCCGCGACCACAAGCCCTTTGCCAAGTGGGGCAACTCATTGAGATCTCCAATTTCCAGACGCAACCGTGCCACGTTGGGGAGCATGTGGCTCCATTCCTCCTCCACTCTGTCAACATATCTCAGCTGCAAGATCTTCAGCTGCGGGAGAACTGCAGGTATGCGCAGACGCTGTTTGTACATGTTGAGAGGAGGACTTTGCAGCTGGGAGAAATCGGGGCCAATAGTGACGTCAGGGCAGCGAGCTTGACTGGCTCCGAGCGGAGCTCCGTCAGTATCCTCCCCTTCATTGTCCTCTTTGTCATCCTCCTCCTCTTCCTCCTCCTCCTCGTCCTCCTCCTCCTCACCATCCTCANCTCCCTCCCCGTCAGCACCATATGACACCACCTGTTCGATGCTGAGCTCCTTGAGGCCAGTAACACAAGACAGCCCTGCCACAACGCCGGTGACATCGTCCGCCATGCACTTGAAGACCTCTACTGCTGTAGACGGGCCACCCAGCTTCCCCAACCCCACCTCCTGTCCTTTGTGTATCACGCCAAAGATGTCAACAGATTTGATGTGCCGCAGTGCCGCAAAATTCAGCAGGAGGCGGAAAACTTCTGGCCTGATCAGCGCCGACTGGAGGTTCCGCAGGTGGGCCAGATCGGAGGAGTTGAGGGTAGGCTGCCCGTCAATCCCGCCATCCACGTGCAGGTCCGTGAGCAAAGGCATGTTGGCCAACGAACCCAAGAGCGTCAAAGTACCCCCCAAAGTGATCACACAACGTTGAAGGGATGGAAACATATTGAGGTCCAAAACTCCCTCTCTAGCCTCAATGGAGAGATGAGTGAGCTGTGGGAAGGGTGCAGAAGAAGAAGAAGAAGCAGATAAGGCTGTGGGCAGAGGTAAGGGAACTGGGTTGAACGCCAGCCTCCTGACTTGCACATGCAGTGACTCCAAAGCAGGGAGACAGGCGAGCACCGCAATGTCAAAATCATGTCCTCGCAGCACCAGCTTCCGGGCAGCTGAGAGCTTCGCCAGCGAGCCTGGCCCTGCCCACTTCCCAGTCAGCTCCACTCTCTCAAGCCGGGTCGCCAGGCCTAGAACTTCCTCGGAGAGGTCCGGGTCAAGTTCGGCACGCATGTCAGGCTCACCCATGACAAGCGCCTTCAGCGAGGGCAGCTGCACTGCAGCTTTGACTGCAGATTGCACCACTCTGTTGCGCAGGGTGACGTGAGTGGCGGTGGTGAGAGACGAAATGACTGCCGACTCATCTTCCGTCCCATACAGGGTGCACACGAGCTCACGCAACGAGGACAAGTCTGCGAGGGAGGGAGAAGTTCCGGAGTCAGCGGGCGAGGGTGTGCACAGCAATGTTGAAAAGGACGAATGAGTCGGACCATCCACCTCGAGGTAACGCACGTAGTTCACTTTAGGAGCGGAAGCAACAGCCGCATCGGTCAGACCCTCCACCTCTAGGTAACGCACGTGGGGCACGTGTGCGGTGAGCCATTCCCTTGCGGCGTCCACCAAGGCATGGCTTGTTCCAGGAGCGAGCCACGACAGCTGAACGCGGCACACGCCGCCAGGTGCAAACATGCGGATGGCGCGCAGCCCGTCTCGAAACTCGCCATCATTGCTGCCATGAGCGTAGTCAGGACTCCACCCCAGCTGCACCACAGCAGCCCACGCGCACTGCCGCACTGCGATCTGCATGGACCGGCTCGTCTGCCACAGGTTCCACACGTCTCGCAGACTAAGCCTCTGCACGACTGCCTCCAGGAGGGGGTGCGGCAGAGAAAACAGCATGTCTCCCTGCATGTCTGTCTGCCCGAGTGACGGCCTGCAATACGGGCAAAAGAGCGTAGTAAGAAAAGTGAAACTCTTCGCCACAGAATGGAAACGGCGACATGAGCGACAGTTTATAGATGGTGTCAAAAGCGAAACACACATGGCCGATTTCTGAGACAAAGCGGGCCATGTGTCCTGATGGCCAGCTTGCCACAGAAAAAAAAGGGCGAACAAGAATGGAAGAAAAGCTGGAATGGACCCCACAGATAACTATCACGATGCAACTAGAAACAAACGCACACAGGATTCGACGAAAACAATGGGGACGAGCACAAGAACAAGCACAATGATAACCACAAGGACAGAGACAAGGATGAGAACATGTAGAACCACAAACGATGAAGGAGAGGGCAAGGAAGAAAAGGAGGATGAGGATGAGGGCGAGAACGAGGAGGACGACAAGGACGAGGACGAGGAGGAAGAGAAGGAGGAGAGGAGGAAGAGGAGGAGGAGGACGACGAAGAGGACGAGGACGAGGAGGACGAGGAAGACGAGGAGGAGGAGGATGAGGAGGAGGACGAGGAGGACGAGGAGGAGGAGGAGGAGGAGGAGGAGGAGGAGGAG
>SZWC01007346.1:86734-123391 GCA_023375785.1 Penium margaritaceum | reverse complement strand
TCTAGCTTGCCGGACCGGGAAGGGGGGGCAAGATGGACGGTGGCCATGGTGCCCCACACCACGGCCTGGCTGAGGTCCGCGCGACGACCAAAGAAGAGCTCAAATGGCGTAGTGTCGGGGGCAAGCGGTCCATGCGGAATCCGGTTCCACACCCAGGTGCGGTACCGGGCAGCCTCAGACCAGAAACTACGACCCCGGTCAAGAAAGCCAGCCCCAGCCATCATGGTGCGAACGCCCTCAATAAGGGTACGGTTCCAGCGTTCCGCAACCCCATTCTGCTGAGGAGAATAGGGGGCAGAAAGCTCATGAACAACGCCCTTGCGATCAAAAAAGGCTACGGTGTCGCCGACGAACTCACCACCACGATCAGACCGAAAGTGGAGGAGCTGGTGACGACTCTGGCGCTGAGCAGACGCGTACCAGGAGCAAATGGTTGGTGCGACGTCACTCTTTGCACGTAAATAGTAGACCCACGTGAAGCGGGAGAAGTCGTCAATGAGGCTGAGGACGTACGTGGCGTGCTCAGCAAGAGACTTATCCTAGTGAGGACCGAGGACGTCAGCATGGACCAGCTCGAGAGGCGCAGACGCGCGGGAGGGAGAAGACGGAAAAGGGAGACGATGCATCTTACCGACGGCACAAAAGGCGCAATCAGCCGCACACGGGACACGGAAGGACGGGTCGGACAACCCATCGGCCGGGAGTGTGCGAAGGAGAGAGGCGACGGCGGGAGCCGGAAGATGACAGAGGCGACGGTGAAGGAGATGCGAGTGGGTGGAGCAGGAGAGAGCGACAAGCGCGAGAGCGTCGGACGCATGGGCTGAGATGGAGTGGGCACCGAGGACCTGATAAAGGCCCTCGCCAGGAGGCCGGCGACCACGAAGGACAACACGCCCGCTCGCACGATCAGTGACGGCGATGAGACCAAGCGCATAAGTGGTAGAGAACCCGCAGGTGTCGAGCGCGGGAACGGAGAGGAGAGAGAAGTCAAGTGCAGGGACGTAAAGAACAGAAGACAAGGAGAAGTCACCGGCGGGAGATGACAAACAGACAGTGCCGACACCGAGAACAGGCTGGGGTGCCCCATCCCCGGTGAAGACAGCTGTGATTACAGAGACAGGACTAAAAGACGTAAAGAGCTCGCGGACAGAGCACATGTGATCCGTGGCAGCCCCGTCGACGACCCAAGATGGAGAGATGACGCGCTCGGTGCCGGAAAGAAGGCAATAGGCCGTCGTGCGTGGAGATCGACCAGGGGACACGGAGGGCACCGGGGAAAGAGTGGAGGATAACGGAGAAGAGGCAGGCGTGGCAAGGCAATCAAACAAGGGGAACGTACCGGCAGGCGGGGGACCACCGAGCACACCCTCTGCAAGGACGCGGCGAATCAGGGCGACAATGGCATCCTCAGTGAGAGGAGGGGCAACAGCGGCAAGAGGGGCGGGGTCGGCTGGCGGGACGAATGGAGCGGCACGTGGTGCAGGGCCGCCAGGTGCAGCGAGAGGAGGGGGCCCAGGGAGCGGTGCAGGAGGAGCACCGAAGGCACGACCACGTAAGAGAGCGCGCTCGCGAGCGATCTGCTCACGAAGGTCAAGAACCGGAGGCAAGGGACAGGCGTCGTGGCGATGACCCACAGTGTCACAGTTCCAGCAGACGGGCGGGCGACCACCACCACCGCCAGCGGGAACGCGGACGGCAAGAGCATAGGCAGCAGGGGGTGGGAGGATGCCAGGGAGCGCGTCAGGAAGAACGGGGTCGGCAAGGGTGGCAGCGGGCTGGGATGCAGTCTGAAACACGCGGAGACCATCAAGAAGAGCGGGCCAGACGGCACCAGGCGTCTGATAGGCGTGCTGCAGGGTCCGGGCGAGAGGGAAAGAAGTAAGAGCGCCAGAGAAAGTTGGACCGAGGCCGGCCACAACGAAGGTCACGAACGCCTGGTCTGTGAGGGATGCACCCGCAGTGAGCAGCTCACTCTGAAGGAGCTCAGCGCGGCTCAAATACGCTCCGAGGGTCTCATTAGGGCGGCAGCGGAGAGCACGAAGGTTAGCCAGGAGGGAAGAGGCGGAGCGAAGAGAGTCGGAGGAGTAGAGGGCGAGAAGAGAGGCCCAAGCCTCACGAGGGCGAGCAGGAAGAGCGGAGGTGGGCGCAAAGCGATCAAGCTGGCGGAGGGCAACGGTGGGAGCGGCAGAGTAGAGAAGGTGAAAGGCGAGGGGCGCACGGTCAGGGTGCGTGGGGAGGAAGGGAGGGGCGGGGTCGTAGTGCTCCCAAAGACCGTGCATGTGAGCCCAGGAGACAAAACGAGCGGACCACTCGCTGAAAGGTGTGCCGGCAGCGTGGCTAGGAGCGGGGGTGAGGGGCATGGGTGAGGCGGGAGGGCGAAGGCCAAGACTGGCAAGCTGAGCGACAGCAAGTGTCATGGCGTCAAGACGAGCCTCAGTGCGGGCAAGGGCAGCGTGAGGATCACCGGCAGGCACCGGACCAGCGGCAGCAGCTGGGCCAGCGGCAGCAGCACCGCTAGTGGGAGCAACACCTCCAGCATCCCCTGCGCCACCGGCGGTAGCGGTACCACCAGCAGCAACAACCCCACCGGCAGCGCCGCCGGCGGCAGCAACACCACTGATACCATATTGAATAGGGCGGGTGGAGGGGGAGATGGAGACCGTGGGAGGGAGAATGGAGGAGAGGGGAGGCGGGAGGCGAACGGTGCCGGGAGTTAGCCGCGGGGCTAACTATCCCTCGCGGCTGTGAGGGGGGATGGGCTTTCGAGAGCTGTGAGGGGGGAGCGCTCTCGAGAGCTGTGAGGGGGGAATCGAGGTGTTGGGGACTTAGCGCGAGAGAGGATCGAGGCGAGGAGTTGTACAACGTTTTTGCCAAGAATAGAATGAGCGAGGGCGAGGACCGCCCCCTACCGGGTCGGCCTCGCCCACTTGCTGACATCACTGGGCTGGAGCATGTTGCGCGGCGCAACATGCTCTAGTAAGGGCATTCTCATGCCCATACATGGAACGAGGGGGGCCTTTCGCTCCCTCCACGAGGAGGGAGCGAAAGGCCCCCTCCTGTTGCACGTGGGTGCGCCACCTAAGAGGTGCGCACATCCAAGGAGTTGCGCAGGTCTCCAACAGCCACAAAAGCAAGGGGGAAACCGCGCAAGTGTCACGGGAGTGAGACAAACCCGGCTAGTCCGGGCTTTAGAGTAGAAAGTTTAGCTACTTTAACACATCATGCATAGGCCCGGACGGCGCTCAGCATGTGGCACGTGGTGGAGTGGGAGGGTGTGTCTCAGAATTACCACCGACTCCCTCATCACTCTCAAACTGGTGCAATTCAGCCATTTCATTTGGGGTCGCTTGCTGCAGTGGTGCAACGCCCATCCCGGCAATCTGCGCACACCCCACACAATTTGAGAGAGAGCACATGTCATTGGCCATTGGGTAGCAAGGATATGGGCCCAATCCACAAAGTTCAATGAACTTCTGATCACGAGCGATGAGAGCAAGCCACTGCTCGGCAGATTCAATGGTCTTCAAGGAGGCCTCGTCCCACCCCCACCCAGTGCGCATGGGAAGGCTTACAAAGAGCAGAAGAACAAGCTTGTAAAGGCACTTCAAGTTATTGGCTTGCTGACACACCTTCTCTTTCCGCACCTCATGCCCAAAACATGCCTCCAACTGGCGTGCTATGGCAACGAACACCTCTCGCTGGAAGCTGTTGTTAGTTTCCCCGCCGGTAGCATCATAGTGCTCACGCAACACAGTCATGATTAGCATGTTGCTAGAAAGAGTCCAGCAGTAGTGCCTGCTGTCTTCAGACAAGGCAAGCTGCCTTGCTCCTGCTTCGCTCCTCACCACCTCTGTCTGGCTGTCATCAGTCCGATTGGTCACTGGAGCGGACTGCAAAGTCAGGTCTATAATGGAGCAAGGGATTGTTGGAGCTATTGGTGCCTATTCACCGGCATGGCTGGAAGAGATGTCAATGACATCGGTTTGAGCGATGTGGGGGAGAGGCTTGTAGTTGATGAAGTTCGGATCTGGAGTTATAGAAGCCAGTGCCACGGGCTGAAAAGCACCAGTGGGGCTAGGAACAAATGAAGACTCTACTGTCAACACCAGCAGGGCGGCGGGCGTTACGGTGGCCACACGAGGAAAGAAGATGGTCTGCACTGGAGCTATGCGGTTGAGGAATGCAAGATCCACGAGGCGAGAAACAAGAGCCTGCCATCCAACGGATGCCATTCCGCCAGTAGAGCTGGCTGGTCATGGAGGCTGGAAAGGTGACGGTGAATTCACAATAGACAAAGCACTGTGGGCCTGGTTGACTGAAGCCATGGTGGACCTGGTGCTGGAGTAGATGAACTTGGCGATGGAATTGGTGACATTTTTCCAGGGGTATTCAGTGTTTTTTGTCAATATGGGTCCGCAAGGTGCGGTCCCAACGTTTGTCTGATCGACTGTACTGGTTTACTTCTCCTGTTTCGGGCGAATCTGAGACTAAGCCTGAGCTTTCTGGTCGCCTCACGCTATGTGAGCAGGCAATTAGAGACAGTCACTTTTGCGAAGAGAAAAATGTGATTTTGTATTAATGTTTGTACATGGACATGATCACAACATTCATAGGGCCAGTCATGAGCTTCCCAACGCACCAAAACCACGCACAATTCGGCCAAGCGAAGCCCAAGTTACGCTTGCCGAAGCGCAGGTCTCACCCACCACAGAAGCCTGACACCGCCACATGTCGTGGCGCCTTCCTTCACGTGCGAAGCGCCTTTCCCAAGGCGCATATCCCATTGCATGTGTTGTATGGTTCCCATGCACTGTTCTCACGCACCTCCCCCACCTTTGGTTTGAGTTTGGTGATGGGGTGTGACGAGGTTCGAAACTTGTCCGAGGACCTGCAGTCAGAATTTTGACTAAGTCCCCGAGTAACAAAACGTAATACTGAGTTTCGGACGCCGAGCCATGATTTTGGCTAAGTTCCTCCGTAACAACCTGCACTGCAGGATCTGGTGGATGATCCACCTGATAAGGTGGATTATCCACCGGATGCCTCGGCAGGCCTTCCGGAGCAATTTCTCCAGATGGTGTTCTTGTTACTCAATCCGGTCGATTATCCACTGGATTTCGAGCCGCCGCCGGCTCCCAGAGCCGCTGCGCACACCCTAAGTTTGGAAGGCCATGTCTCCCTCGATACTTCTCCGATTCTGGCGAAACAACTTCCACCGGATTCAATGACTCATAAATTCTACGGGGCAATCATCCATTTCAGAATCTTCAAGTCGCCAGATCCACTGGCGCGGAGTTCCCACTTTCTGGCGGCTCATCGACGCCTCCCGGCGCCGCACTTGGACATGCTGAGGGGAGATTTTTTGCAACAGTTGTGGTTACAAAGAAAAGGGGAACATCTTTATCGAGATGTTGACCCCACAATGCATCAAAAAAATCCCTTATTGGGTCACAACCAGACGAGGCCCGAAAGCGGTTTTGAAGACGTCAAAACAGGGAGAGTAGGGTTTTTTGTCGTAGCTGTGCGCCTCCCCAGCCAACAGCTCTTCCCCATATCCGCAGAGAGCTGGTAGCTCAGGAGGTCACAACTAGAATCCCCCGGCCAAGTTTTTTAGAAAGATTGCACTTTCTTTCATTGGTTTCCGTTGGAAGCACTTCAAACCCCTTTCTAGGAATTAGGTATGAAAATCTACCCAACGTGGCAGTCAGATTGTTTGGCACGTGGTACATTTTTTCTTCTCCATAAATGAAAACAATCCCCAAGTATCTTTTTTTTTTTCATGAAACTAGGAAGTGCTGTGTACCAGACGAGTTCCTAATCTTTCTGAGTGGGCATTTTTGTCAGTGCCAAAATAGCCCACTATGCGTCGAGACCTCGATTTTCACTCTGATAATCGAGGGCAACGCGGCCAACTGCCCTCGCCCTCCGACGATCCTTCACACACATTCTAACAACTTCAACCACTTTCAATAAACATCGACAGAAGTGTCACAATATTTTGGTCAACTTCTCAACACATCAAGATGCATCGAGATTTCTAAATGTGCATCTGGTATCTTCGCTGTCCATCTTTGAACCCCCTTGATTCCTCAGCAAAGCTTCTTGATCCAACCACTCACGACGCAACTCCACATGCATCACTCGACGGTCGACCCAATGACTCCAATTACGCCTCATGTGTAACTTGACACGTGTGTATAAGGGTTCAGTCATTTTGACACTTTTCATCAAAGTACACTTACCACAGTTTAAAGATTAATCAAGTGTCCCAGATTCCCAAACCGTGCTCTTCCTCATGACTCATACTTGTTCACCATCTATGCTCCGTTTGGCATAACACTTAGTGTCAGAGTGCAGCGGTGCTGGAGAGGCATCTGACTAATTTACTCATCTGAAAGACTACCTGGCACAAGTGGACAGCGTATCTCGCACATCAGGACGTTGCAGACTTAACGACTACCACGTGAAGCAAGCGAGTACATTCGACGACCAGCAACGGGTCTTCGGCGATGACTTCAGCAATGGAGGAGCAGAACGTGACCATGCACAAGGACCCTGAAGAGGCAGTTGGCATGGCAGACTATGCGGCAGCTGGGTCAGTCACTGTGACTTCGACGACCAATCCGGCCACGGATCCGACGGCGGTAAACCAACCGCCCCTACTGATGGCCTTAACGTATGCAGCAGGAACAACAGGTGGCACCAGATGACAGGTGTGGATCAACGTGGATGTGGAAAACTGTATCTCCATGCTTGAGGAAATCAACAGCCATCTGCTTGAACAACTCAACGTTGCGATGGAAGCTTTTCGTAAGGTGAGTGCACAAGAGGCACTGCTCGTTGAGTGAAACACCCAACTTTTGAAAAAACCCAAGATTTTTCTGGCCCCACCTAAACAGTTTGATCCTACAAAGTTCAAAGGACCAACGGTTTTCACGTGGCGGAGGAGCTTGGAGTCGTACCTTACAACTTCTACGGTCAATGAAGTTCGGAAGAAAATTGACCTCACACACGTGCTTCTCCGTGGCACAACATTAAGTTGGTGGTCTGAACTAAAGCTCATCCAACGGCAGCAGGAGACCGGCGGGGCCTTATCGACGGCCAACGGTGCCCATCTGATATCGTCAACCGTAGGCGTTCTACCCTTGGAGCAGATCAACCCGCAATGGCAAGACGCGTTGACAGAACCAACCAACTGGAGTGAATTCTCGTGTGCAATGCTTGCACATTTTAGACGGCTAACCGAGAAGCTAGACGTTCGGTAGAAGCTTTAGCATCTTCGTCGCGTAAAATTGCCACGCGGAGAATTGGTGAGATCATCACTGGTGTAGAGATCGTCCCCCACGAACTCTGTTTTCACTACATTAACGGCCTCAAACAAGATATCCGACGAGCGATCACCATTTTCCGCATCCGGAACGACATACCACAGATGATCGCAATAGCAAAAAGGTTGACAATGTCAAGTACAACGCTCGGATCAAGAAATCTTACGGCTGGCAACCTCCCAATCACAATAATCGTGGGAACGGAAAAAGCTAGTCGAGGGACTCCTCGACTCCGACAGAGGTGGATGTCGTCAACCAAAGAGATACACACACATGCTACAACTACGCAAAATTTGATCATGTCGCGTGAAATTNCAATAGCAAAAAGGATTGACAATGTCAAGTACAACTCTCGGATCAAGAAATCCTACGGCTGGCGACCTCCCAATCACAATAATCGTGGGAACGGAAAAAGCTAGTCGAGGGACTCCTCGACTCCGACAGAAGTGGATGTCGTCAACCAAAGAGATACACACACATGCTACAACTACGCAAAATTTGATCATGTCGCGTGAAATTGCCAAAACAAGCAGTAGGCCAAAAATGGAGGGAATTTGCACAAAAAAATGATCCGGGGAACGGCAAAGGACAGTAGTGGAAGGCACAACTCTTGTCCGAGAGGAGCAATTTGTGTCAAGCTATCGTCCATCTGAATGGCTAACAACGCCGCAGAGGGTTTCTGACATCGCTAAGTTTGACGAGGGGTACGAGGAAGACCAATAGGTAATGTTACTAAAAGTGCAATCCCGAGGTTACAAGAGTTGCGGAACGGTACCGGCACTATTGGATGGAGGGGCCTCTTAGAACCTTCTCAGTAATGACATGGTTCAAAAACTTGGTTTGTAGACCGAATCAGGGGTGTTTGAAGCAAAAACCATCAACGGGAGATTCTAGATACGGAGACTCCAAGAACCACTAGACTTCAAAAGGGAGACTTGCAAGGCGTAACGGTCTAGAGGTTATGTCAAATGAGTTATCAAAAAATCATTCTCAGACGCGATTTATTACACAAGCACAACCCGCAGGTCGGCTGGAAAAGTGGTAACGTCTACGTGGAAATCAACCTTGCCACCTCAGCGCAAAACTGACTATCGCACCGAGCTAAAACTGGTAGCCAACCCACTGTTTGAAGGACCTATCGGATGAGCAAGTAGGGCTGACTGAGTTGAAAGATCAACTCCACAAGATGCTCGTTCATCCGTTTGTCCGTGTTACCATACACTAAACCAGTGCTTTTTGTGAAGAAGAAAATTGGTGAAATGCCGATGTGCATACACCGCCGGGCATTGAATGCCACCACTGTCAAGAGCCACTACCCTCTCCCCCTAGCCGACGAACTTTATGACAGCTGCGAGGAGCCCAAATTTTCACTAAAATCGACCTACATAGTGGTAATCAAAAGATCCGCGTGACAGAGGCCAACGTCGAGAAGATAGCATTCTGGACACGCTACAGGCATTTCAAGTTCACACTTATGCTGCTTGGACTCACAAATGCTTCGGCAAAGTTCTTGGTGGTAATGAACAGAGTTTTATCCCTGTACCTTGACAATTTTGTTGTGGTATACCTTGAAAACATTCTGGTGTACAGCTGCACCCCCGTGGAGGACAATTGACCTCTCTGAAAAGCTCTCAAACTTTTGCAAAGAGGGACTCTTTGGAAAACAATCAAAGTGTGACTTTGGTCAATGTTTAATCAAGTTTTAGGGTCAGGTCATCAACGGGGGACAAATCACCATGGAACTGGAAAACGTGCCAACTATCGCTGATTAGCCGGCGCAGACCAACATCCGGGATGTTCAAGTTTTCCTTGACTTCCATGATTACTCGGCGTTTCATACAGGATTACGCCCGAGTGTCAGGGCCTCTCTCCCATCGCACTCGAAAAGAAAACGAGTAGCAGTGGGGAGACACCAAACAAAAAGCATTCACTGCTTTGCAGAATGCTCTGACCTCCGCGCTAGTCCTAAGATTGGCCGATCCAAAGATCGACTACATCATGGCTACGGACGTCTCCGGACTAGCCACTGGTGCGGTTCTCCTCCATAATCATGGCGGCGGAGAGCAAATGGTCACGTGTATGTCGCGAAAATTGCATGGAACAAAAATCAGCCATGCATAGACGAAAAGATATGATGGTATGAGTACATGATTCTAAGATGTGGCGGTGTTATCTTGAATGTAGTCGATGCGCTGTACGCAGCGACCATAATGCACTAAATGATTTGAAGATTCAGCCGGACCTCCGTCAACATCAAACCAGATGGATGGAATTTCTTGAGTCCGGGTTCAAACACGACATTAAGTATTGACCGGGCAACACTAACCCAGTACATACGCTCAGCCACTGACCAGAGTTTATGGCTAAGGCAGCGACACTTCAACTTCAGTGACATCCATATCTGGAGAAGTTATTCACACGTGGCTATGACCAGCATGGCGGATAGGACAAATCCAAGTTCTCCCAGGACGTACCTTATTGGCAACGACCATTCACTCGCCAGGTTCTCATGCCTCCGAACGAAGAAATTTGCCGCACGGTGCTCAAGGAGTGCCACGACACCGGTCCAAGTGGAGATTTCAGAGAGGACAAACTGCTGAAGAAGCTGGCAAAGCACTACTGGTGGGACAAGATGCAAACGAACGTGGTCAAATTGTGTAGATCATGTGAGACGTGTCAGTGACCAAACTCCTGTCGCACGTGGCCATGTGGACTTCTGCAGCCGCTCCCCATTCCAATGGAACCCGGGACCAACATCTCCATGGACTTTGCCACTGGAACACCGGTCACACCCGAGGGATATGACACAATCCTCGTGGTTGTTGATAGGTTTTCCAAGATTTCCCACTTTATCCCGGCAACGACCACCATCACTGTGGATAGGACAGCACGGATGTTTCTAAACAACATCTTGCAGTCACACAGTGTGCCGAGAACCATCACAAGCAACAGAAACGGTCAACTTTCCAGTCATTTTCTGTACGAACTGATGATTTGCTACGACAGTCGGATCCAGCTTTCCACAGCGTGCCACCCTCAATCCGTCGGCCAAACCAAGCGCACCAAAAAGAATCTCAAAAAAATTCTCCAAAAATAATGCAAACCACACAGAACAGACTGGGCAGCCAAAATCCCAACTGTCAACATCACATGTAACTTGGCAATATCCAGTGGAACGGGTAAGAATCCATTCAAAGTGGTGTAAGTCAATCTTCCTGCCACACCAGCCGAATTGCACAACAAGAGCATAATTCCCCTGTTCTAAATCTAATGCTGTGAATTCTTCACCATATTGGACAAAACACAGCAGACGCTCGTGAAGACACAAGGAGCGATGAAGCAAGCAGCCGACCGACATTGCAGTGACAACGTGTTCACTGCTGGCGACAAGGTTCTCCTCAGTTTGGAAGATATCAAACCCAGTGGAGCCAATTGTTCAAAGCTCAAACCTCAATGGTTGGGACTGTTTGAGATGAAGCGATCGTGCAGACCCCTATGGTTGCGTGACTTAAACTCCCTGACACTATGCAAGTTCACCTAGTGTTCTACGTCACCGAAATCAAGTACTACAAGGACCCCAACAAAAACTTCCTTGGCAAGGATGTGCCTCCCCCTCCTCATGTACAAGTAAACAAGGACATGGAGTACGTCATTGAGGACATCCTCGGCCATCAATGACGTGGAAAAACAACAGAACATTTTGTCAAGTGGCACGGCTACGATTTCACGCATAACAGTTGGGAGCCCTATAACAACCTCCGCGACGTTGATCATCTGATCAATGGGTATACCGCTGTCATCGGGCTACATCCATATGTACGTCAAGACGTCGCAAATGAAATGAGGGAAGTGTAATGTATCAGACGTACACGAGTCCCAAATCTTTTCGAGTGGTCATTTTTGTCGCTACACAAATACCCCACCGCGCGTCGAGATCTCATTTTTTTCCGACGGTCGAGGAACATTCATCCAACTGCCCTCGTCCTCTATTGATCCCTTACGCACATTCATAAAAATCCAACCACTTTCAAGAAATATCGACAGAAGTGTCACGACCTTTTGGTCAACTTCTCGACGCATCCAGATACATCGCAATTGATAAGGATGCATCTTGCATCTTCGCCGTCGATCTTTGAAGCCTCCCAATTCCTTGGCGGCGCTTCTCAATCAAGCCACTCATGACGGGACTCGACATGCGTCAATCCATGAACGACCCAATGACTCCGACTACGCCGCATTTGTAACTCGACACTTGTCATCAAAGTACACTCACCGCTCATAACAAATTGTTCAGGTGTCCCAAACTCTCAAGCACTGTTCTTCCTCATAACTCATACGTGTTTACCATCTAGGCTCCGTTTAGTGTAAAAGGAAGCTCACTTGGTTTGAACCATACAAAATCAGGATCTGCCTTTTGTCAGCAACAAAGAGAGTCTTTTGCTTCTGTTTCTTTTTTCAGATATCCATGTCGTACTTGAAAAAATATATCTATCTTTTTTACCGAACGTGGTCTATGTCCTTGTTTTTGAAAACAATTTCATCTTGGATCTTTCTTTGCAATTTACTGTTACATACCAGACGTACACCAGTCAATAATCTTTCTGATTTTGTGTTTCTGTCATTACACAAATAGCCCACCGTATTTCGAGACCTCAATTTTCACTCCGACGGTCGAGGGCAATTGGACCAACTGCCCTCGCCTTTCGATCCACCTTTTTGCACTTTATGACAACTTCAACCACTATCAAGAATAGACAACAGAAGTGTCACGACCTATCGGTTGACTCCTCAACACGTTGAGATGTATTGAGTATCTTCGCCATCAATCTTCAAAGCCCCTTGAATCCCCAACCAGGCTTCTCGATCCAACCACTGATGACGCGACTCCACACACGTTGCTCAACGATCGACGCAACGACCATGACTAAATTTCACTTGTACCTCGAAACTTGTATATATTTGTTTGATCATTTTAATACTTTTCATCAAAGTAAGCTTGCCGCTAATTACAATTTGCTTAAGTGTCCCAAATTCTTAAACCGTGTTCTGCCTTGCTACTTCAACTTGTTCACCATCTACGCTTGGTTTGGCAAAAAACTTCTTATCCAAGCGCAGTAGTACTAGAGAGGAATTTTACTACTTTATCCATCCAGAGGACTATCTTGTTCAAGCCATAAGCACATTTTGCACGTCAAGACTTTGCAAAATTTGCAACTACAACGTGGAGTGAGCGAGCGCATCCAACGACCACGAGCAAGTCTTCGGTGAAGACTTTGACGATGGAGGAGTAGAACGTGCCTATACACCCGAATCCTGAAACGGAAGCAAATGCTGGTGTGGCAGGCTATGTGGTATCTGGGTCAACCGCGATGGCTCTGACAACCAACCAGGTCACAGATCCCACGGCGGTAAACCAGCCACCCCTACTAGCAGCCTTAACATCTACAGCAGGGGCAACAGGTGGCACCGGATGACAAGCAAGGATCAACGAGAATTTAGCTAACTATATCCCCGTGCTTGAAAGGATCAGCAGCCATCTACTCCAACAACTCAACATCATGAATGAGGCTCTTTGCAACGCATGTGCCTGACTCTTGAATGAACCCAAAATTCGTCCAGCCCCTCCCGAACCATTCTATCGTGCGAATTCAAAGGGAATGACAGTTTGGATGTGGTTGACGAGTTTGGAGGTGTAATTCACCACTTCAAGGGTCAACAACAATCAAAAGATGGTTGACCTCGTGGCCACGTTTCTACATGGCACGGCACCAAGTTGGTGGTCTGATCTCAAGGCCATCCAATAGCAACAAGAGACTGACGGGGTCTCATCAACGGCCAACGACGCCTGTCTCTTACGCGTTCTACCCTTGGAGCAGATCAACCCGCAATGGCAAGGGCCGCTAATGCCACCAACCGACTAGAACAGGTTCTCGTGCGCGATGCTCGCACGATTTGGATGGCTGAACGAAAAGTCCGACGCTCGGTACAAGCATATCTGTCAGTAGTCTAGCGTTGTAGAGTAAATGAGGAGATTTTGCAAGATCATCCCTGGTGCAGACATCGCCTCGGAGGAGCTCTATCTTCACTATAAAAATGGCCTCAAAGGATACATCCGGCAAGCGATGACCATTTTTGGCATCCAAAATGACTTACACGGATGATAACAGCATCAAAAAGGATTGACAATGTCGACTACAGCGCTCTTGCTCGGATCCAAGAATCCTACGCCTAGCGACCTCCTCACCACAATTATCATGGAAACGGAAAAAGTGAGTCGGGGACTCCTTGACTCTGATAGGAGTGGATGCTGGCGACCAACAACACACGCGCACCTGCTACAAGTACAAAAACTTTGGACATATTTCTTGAAACTGCTGAAGCAAGCTGCATGCCAAAAAGGGGGGATGTCATAGAAAAATGAGTCGGGAAACAGTGAAGGGCATGAGTGAAAGACAGGACTCTTGTCCTTGAGGAGCGATCTTCACCAAATGATCGCCCATCTGAATGACTTTTAACACTGCAAAGGGTTTCTAAGATCACAAAGTTTGACATGGGGTACGAGGACGACCAAACGACGATACTACTAAAACTCCAACCCCAAGGTTGCAAGAGTCATAGAACGGTACAGGCATTATTGGATGTAGGAGCTTCTCAAAGCTTTGTAAGCAGTGACATGGTTTGCAAACTGGGTTTGTAGACCAAACCAGGGGTGTTCAAAGGAAAACTCATTGGTGGGAGATTACAAATATGAAGACTCCGAGAACGACTATGACTACAAGTGGGGAATCTGCGGGATGTAGCAGTCGGGAGGTCATGTTCAATGAATCATCACAAAATCATTCTCTAACAAGATTTCCTGTCCCCTCACAGTCCGCAGGTTGAATTGAACAGTGGTGACGTTTATATGGAGATCAACGGTGCAAAGCGACAACTTCCGCGCGTGTGGTGGAAGACGGCAGCAGAAGCAGCACATGTGCAAGAAACAGAGGAAGTTGCGATAGCCAAGAAGCGACAAACAATGAAGCTGATTCCGCTCAACATGGCCAGGTACTACATATGATGAGGACCTCGTGGTGGCTTGTACTTTTTGGACCAATGGAGGAAGCGGCAGCAGCAACAGCTGACTCATCAGCCTCATCAACATCATCGGCTTCATTGGCATCAACAAAGTTCACGATGGTACCCAAAGAGTTTGCACCTCTCATTCAAGATTTTGTGGAAACCGTCCCTGATGAAATCCCACAAACTCTACCAGATCAATGCGACATCAACCATCGCACCAAGCTCAAACCAGGCAGGCAACCCATGGTTCAATGGGCCTATTGGATGAGCGATCACAAGCTGACCGAGCTAGAAAAGCAACTCAACAAGATGCTGGGTCAAGGCTTCATCCACCCTTCCACGTCACCATACTTTACACCAGTAGTTTTTGTGAAAATGAAAACAGGCAAAATGTGGATGTGCATGTATTACCGAGCGTTAAAAGACGCTACCATCGAGAACTGCTACCCGCTTCCTCATGCCCACAAACATGTCGACCAACTATGAGGGGCTCGAATTTTCACCAAAATCGATCTATGCGACGGTTATCACTAAATCCGCATGGCAGATGCCAACATCAATAAGATGGCATTCCGAACATGCTGCGGGTATTTTGAGCTCATGGTCATGCTGTTTGGACTCACGAATGCCCCATGAACATTCATGACAGCGATGAAAATTCTTTACCGTCCATACCTCAACAATTTTGTCATGGTGTACGTCAACGAAATTCTGGTTTACACCTGCTCTCCTAAGGAGCACGATGGACACCCCCAAAAGGCCCTCAAAGTTTTACAAAGAGAGAAATATATCATGAAAATCTCAAAAGTGTGACTTCGGTCGCCGTTCTATCGAGTTTTTGAACCACGTCATCAACGACGGACGGATCACCATGGACCCAAAGAAAGTGGCAACAGTCGTTCATTGGCTGACACCAACCAATGTCTGAGACATTTACATTTTCCTTGCCTTCTTCAATTACTACTGGTGATTTGCACAAAACAATGCCTGAGTGTCAGCACCTCTCTCCGATCTCACTAGAAAAGAAAACAAGTGGCAGTAGTGAGACAGCAAGGATGAACATGGCAGATACAACAAGGTAAAGTTCTTGTAAGACGTACCCAATTGGCGGCGACAATTCACTCGCCAGGTGGTCGTTCCTCGGAATGATGAAGTCAGCCACATGCTACTCAAAGAATGCCATGACACTGGTCCAGGTGAACATTTTCAGAGAAGAAAAGAATCTCAAGATGCTGGCAAATCACTTCTGGTGACACAAGATGCAAATTGATGTGGCCAACTTCTGCAAATCCTGCAACCTGTGTCACTGACAAAAATCCCGTTGCACACAACCACCCGGACTTCTGCACCCACTCCCCATTCCAAAAGAGCTGTGGAACGACACCTCCATGGACTTTGTCATAGGATTTATAGTCAAACTCAAGGGATTCTATGCAATCCTTGTGGTTGTTGATAGGTTTTTCAAAATGTCTCACTTTATTCCGCTGATGACCACCGTCACCGCCAAAAGAATAGTGTGGTTAGTTCTCAAGGACATCATATGGCTATGCGGCATGCCGAGAATCATAACAAGCGACAGAGACGGTCAGTTCACCAGCCATTTGTGGCGCAAACTGATGACTCGCTATGACAGTTGGATCCATCTTTCAAGACTGTTCCACCCTCAAACCGATGGCAAAACAGAGCCAATTCATCAGACGCTAAATTCTTGAAACATTATGCAAACATCACGAGACAGATTGGGTGAAAAAACTCTTGAATGCAAAAATTGGGATACAGTTTGGCAATCTCCACAGCAATGGACAAAACTGTGTTCAAAATGGAGCACCAAAGAAAGAAGCCGCACCACTACCCCGGCGCAGTTTGCGACCAAAGAGAGCACCTTTCCGGTATGAGAATGATTGGACCGGCCTTAGATGGTCGTGCATGGCTCAGGGAGAGCCATCCACAGTGGCAGAGGTGATGAATGGCCCAGATGCGGCCAAGTGGAAGGAGGCAGCGGATAGCGAGCTCGCGTCCATTGCCGAGAACGGCACATGGGTGCTGGTGGATAGACCTGACAAGGCCCACGTGGTGGGATCCAAGTGGGTCCTCCGAGTGAAGAAGAAGCAAGATGGCAGCATCGACAAGTTCAAGGCAAGGGTAGTGGCTAAGGGGTTCTCTCAACGCCTGGGCTCCGAGTACGATGAGACGTTCGTACCCGTCGTGACCTTTGCCTCCATCCGCTCTCTCCTTGGCATTGCAACCGCAAAGAACTTGGAGATACACTAGATGGACGTCAGGACAACTTTCCTTTATGGGAAGCTTGACAAGGAAGTGCTGATGGAGGTGCCCAGAGGAGTCCAAGCTCCCAAGGGCAAGGTAAGCAAGTTGGTGAAAGCACTCTACGGGGTGAAACAGGCCCCAAGGATGTGGTACAAAGAGATGGACGGTTTCATGACCGACCTCTCCTTAGCGCATTACCAGAATGACCCGAGCATGTACGTGCGCAATGATGGGAGAGGGCTGATGCTGTTTGCGCTGTACGTGGATGATCTGATCATCTGCTCGTCTTCGGTCGAGCTGCTGAATGAGCTGAAGTCTGACCTCAGCAAAAGGTTCAAGATGAAGGACATGGGTCCTCTCTAGTACTACCCCGGGACTGCCATCCACCGCAACCGAGTAGCAGGCACCATCGAACTCAACCAAACCAAGTACATCGGTGAGGTGCTTGAGCGCTATCACATGGAAGACTACAAATCTGTCAGCACCCCAATGACGACCGACACAAAGCTGAAAGCCTCCATGTCGCCAAGCAACGAAGCAGAACAAAGGGAGATGCAAGACATCCCCTACCAGCCCGCCGTGGGTAGCATCATGTACGCCATGGTAGGGACTCGTCCGGACATCTGCTATGCTGTGGGATAAGTGAGCAGATTCGTGGCCAACCCTGGACCACAACATTGGCAGATAGTCCAGCACATCTTGCGCTACCTGCAGAAGACACGTCACATAGGCCTCGACCTTGGAGGCCAAGAAGGAACGGACCCCCTTCGTTTGAAGTGCTACACCAAAGCTGACTGGGGAGGAAATCTCGACAACAAGAAATCCACCTCTGGATACGTGTGCATCTTGAATGGCGCTGCCATCTCATGGGCTAGTAGGAAGCAGGATTGTGTTTTCGTGTCCACGGCTGAGGCAGAGTACGTTGCTCTGTCTGAGGTGTGCAAGGAGACTCAATGGCTGTGCAGCCTGCTTGGCCAAATGACAGTGCCACAGAAGGACACCACGATCGTACACGTGGACAATATGAGCGCCATCTCGATGGCTGAAGACGAGATCATCTCTCGGCGAACGAAGCACATCGACATACGTTACCACTACTCACATGACCTGGTCATGAAGAACGTGGTGGACTCGCAGCACTACGGAGCGAAGAGCATGCTTGCTGACTGCATGACCAAGCCGCTAGAGAGCGACTTGCACTATGCACGCATTCATGGATTCGGCATGAGGAGTGCGGCAGAGGAAGGGTGAGCCCAAAGGCATTGATGGAGCCGAGCAAGGGACAGATGGACAGAGGTGCAAGGGAGAGATTTCTTGAAATAGTATGCACCTTGTCCACTACGTAGCTGGCTAGCCACACGTACAGACAAGTCATGCACTGCTCTATGGAGTACGTCCCCTTGGTCTGATCTGAGATGGGTCAGGATTGCAATGCCCATAATGGGTATGTCCCCTGTGGCTCGTCATAGGAACCATACCTTTTTGGCTTGGTTGAATACGCACCGGGGTCTCAAACAAGAGGTCGCGGGTACAAACCCCGCGACGGCCGCAATTTTCTTTGTGGCCCAAACTGGGACAGGAAGCTTCTAGGAAGCTTACTTGAGCCTGCCTTGAGGATGACACTTGGCGGTCTAAGGATGCGCCAAGTAGGAATGTAGGTTGAGGTTGGCTCCAGTGGAGCCACTAGAAGCAGAAGTTCTAGAAAAGCTCTGCAAGTATAAAAGCCTCTACCTTGTATGCATCCATTTACAGTTCTTGCCTTTGAGACTCCTCACAGAGTATCCAACCAAAGGTAGACACTAAAGACCAACATGCNGGGTCTCAAACAAGAGGTCGTGGGTACAAACCCCGCGACGGCCGCAATTTTCTTTGTGGCCCAAACTGGGACAGGAAGCTTCTAGGAAGCTTACTAGAGCCTGCCTTGAGGATGACACTTGGCGGTCTAAGGATGCGCCAAGTACAACTGTAGGTTGAGGTTGGCTCCAGTGGAGCCACTAGAAGCAGAAGTTCTAGAAAAGCTCTGCAAGTATAAAAGCCTCTACCTTGTATGCATCCATTTACAGTTCTTGCCTTTGAGACTCCTCACAGAGTATCCAACCAAAGGTAGACACTAAAGACCAACATGCGGACTTCGTGAGGTTGCAAACCAAACGAACCTAAAGTGTGGATCCCTCATTCGAGGGTGATATGTTATCTTGGTTTCAATACCAAGAGCGGTTGGCGGCCTCCCATGTCGAGACCCGCTTTCTAGACTGTTGCTATCCGGCGCATTGACAGAGGACCCGGCTAGTGGAGAAACGACCAACCGGGGCGATGATCTAGTTGTAGTCAACCCTAGGGACTTGAGCAAACCCCTTGGCAGTGAGGTGGGTGTTGTATCTGTCCAAGGACCCTTCTGGCTTCCACTTGTGTGGGAGGACCCACATGGCCCCGATAGCCTTCCATCGAGGAGGTAGATCTATGAGGTTGTAGGCATGATGCTTACGGATAGCGGTGAGCTTGTCAGCTAATACAGCATCCCAGTGCGTGGCCTCAGGGGAAGAACGAGCTTCGCGAAGGGTGGCTAGGTCATCCATGCGTGTCGTGGAGCAGACTGTGAGGGCTTGCACATCTTGGATCAGAGGTGGGATGTGTGTGGGCTCAGTCGTTACGGCCTGCTGGTGCTCCTCATACAGCATGGTTTAGCCCAGTATTGAGCCCGGGTGGAGGTTTGCAATGATGGCCGATATGGTTAGGTTGAGGGCCTTAGTTGCCAGGTCCCCACCCACGACCGTGGAAGTAGGTCTGTCAAAAGGCGACAAGACACGTGGGATGACAAGGGGCAAAGGCGCAAAAGGGCTCTGCACGCTTCCTTATGAAGTGGGTCAAAGACTGCTACCTAGGCCACGCGAGTAGCGTGGTAGGGTGGGAGAAGGAACAGAGGGAGCAACCGAGAGAGAGTTAAAGGAGCTAGCAGAGGCGGATGGCACAAGTAGCGCAGAGGGACCGGCGGACACAGACGGAGCTGCTAGTCCAGAGCACCTAGCGGATGCAATGGGGGTTGCCAGTCCAGAGGGATCAGCGAACGCAAACCGAGCTGCTGGTGTAGAGGGGCCAGCAGGCGCAACCGAGGCTGCTTGTCCGGAGTGACCAACAGACAAGACCGGGGCTACTGCTCCTGACGGACCAGCGGACGAGACTAAGGAGGCCAGCTCGGAGGGACCAACAGACGCAACCGTGGCTGTTGGTCCAGATGGACCAGTAGACGAGACCTGGAATGCCGACCCAGAGGGACCAGCGGACGCAACTGAGGCTATCAGTTTGTAGGGACCAGCCGACGAGACCAGGGCTGTCGGTGCGGACGGACCAACGGATGAGACCGGAGATGCCGGTCCGGAGGAACCGATGGACGCAACTTGAGATGCTGGCCCGGATGGACCAACGGACGCAATTGGGGCTGCCGGTCCTGACAAACCAGCGGACAAGACCAAGGATGTGTTGACATGGTGTGCCCCTTGCCATGAGTGTCGTTGATCGTACTCCCTGGTTCGACCACTGAGGAGTAGTCAAACACCTGATCTGACTTTAGATTTGGATTCCTTGGATTTTTCCATGCAGGATCGAGCTTTGAATCGCTCGATTTGAGTGAGTATTCAGAAAGTTAGCCTAGCCCGAAAATCGGGTCTTGGGCGTGTGGAATCTGGTGCCCGCCATAAGTGGCGGGATAATCTACCGCCAGTGATCCTAGTTCGTCTCCAATGGGCTCCAAAGGCACATGGGCCATGAAGGAATGAATGAGGATGGTCCCCTGGACCAAGGCATGCCCCTCCCCACGTTGGGATGACAGGAAGGGCGCTTCGACAGACCACCGTCGAAGCGCCTCCCGTCACTCCCGTTCGTGGGCATGGTGGGCGGCTCGGCTCCACCAAGGATTACTTCGACGGTCGTAGCAGGGGCTCTACTGCTCCAATTTGGACGTGCTTGGATGCGTTGGAAAGCTACAATCACAGGCTATAAGGATCTGATGTACTCTCACTATGCTAACTAACAAAAACGTGTTTCGATTCAGATCTACTGAATGCGACGTGTTCTGCCCACTCACATCCGTGATCCTTGTGCTCCACACTCTTCACCATTGGTGTCCATTGGCTGCCCAAACCTTGGTAGCGTGAACCACTGAGAGCTAGGCATCCTTGAGGGTGCCTCTACACCCACTAGAGACAACAAAGGGTTATGGGCCCACGTGCCTAGAAGGACCCTAGCTCATCATCTTTCACGCAACCGCCGTGCGCCATGGCAACGACCAAGCAAGAGAGCAGTATAGACGTCCTCTCGCCTGATGGGAGGGACTTCCCCTTGTGGAGGTGGACCATGGAGGTCTATCTTGATGACAAGGGACTGCTTGAGCTGGTCAGAGGTGAAGAGAGAGCTCCTGCAGCGTCCGGGGCGGCCGAGGAGGTGGAGGCGTTCGAGAAGCGCAACACCGAGGCGCTTGCTCTGATCGCAACGGCGTTGTCCCCGGCACAACGCGCGCATGTCCAAGGATGCACGAAGGCCACGGAGGCTTGGGCATGGCTCTGCAACGCACACAACCCGTCGTGTCTTCAGCAACGTCTCCTCCTCATCAAACGGCTTTTCACCCTCCAAGCCGATGAGGAGACCAGCCCGTCAGAGCTCGCGCAAGAGGTCAAGTTGATGGTGTCCCGCTGTCATCAGGTGGGATGGGCCATCGACTCCCAATTGCAAGTAGCAGCACTCCTCCTGGCCCTTCCTAACAGCTGGGCCTCTACAATCACGAGCGATGGTGATCTACGGGAAAAAATGCTGACGTTCGAAGAGGCGGCAGAAGTGGTGTGCGACCGGTGGACCAAAGCCACCGTGGCGGAGCAAGGGACAAAGTCTATAGCATCAGCCCTGATTGTCCGCTCTCAAGGAGGAGAGGGAGATGAAGGGGAGGAAGGGACACGTCCACGTCACGCTAAGAAGGGAGAGTGCCATCAGTGTGGCCAAGAGGGCCATTGGAGAAGGGACTGCACAAGGGGAGTTGGAGATCTGGCCACGGGGGTGGCAGAAGGGCAGCAGACCAACATAGCAGTCGCCCACTCCATGAAGGGGACTAAGATGACACTACCTGAGGTGGACAAGCAGCTGGCGTGTTTGGAGCAAGGAGGCTCCAACAGGCCCCAAAAGGGAGCCTGCTACAAGTGTGGCCAGCAGGGCCATTGGAAGGCGACGTGCACAACGGAAACCGTGGACTCCGACAAGCGTGTCGGGAGAGGACGGCAGGCCGAAGCAATTATCGACACGCCATGCAGTAGTGACCAGTTCCATGCTGCGGGAGCTGATGTGGTCAGGGACCACGAGGCATGCCGTGGGCATGCAACCTCCACAACCTCCAAGGGGGAGCAGAAGGCGAAGCAACAAACAAGGGTTGCCGCCATACATCACAATGGAGGTGATGTGCTCCGAGGAGGTAAAAAGCAGGTGGATGAGTCTGTCAGGACAAAGGGCGCTGCGGCAAGGAGGCTTGAAGCGCCTGACCTGGCAACAGAGGTGCTGTCCGTGAGTCACCTCGTTGAGGAGGGACTCAAACTGACCTTCACAAGGAAGGATTGTCTCCTAAAAGAGGAGGGCAGTGGACGTGTCGTGGCACGTGGTGCACACAAAAGAGGTGTGTACCGGATACGTGCCGACGTCCTTACGAGGAGGAGCCGTGACTACGACGTGGACGGCCGTCGAAGTAAGGAAGCGGTTGCAGCTGCATCAAAGAAGGGGGAACCTGAGGGTGCAGTGGATGGTATGGAGGGTACCATCCAGCCTGGGTCGGGAGATCTGGACCAGAAGGCACGCCATGCAACGGGACGCCAGGTCATGGGTGCACGGCCTCCAAAGGAGGCAAGAGAAGTGGTCCAGGTGGCAGACCAGCCAGGGGAGAGCATCAACGGCTGGCAGCCTTGCTCTCCTAATGGGCGAAAAGGGTCCAGTGCTGCGAGAATGGTGAACCGGAGCCACAAGGAAGGCCAAACGGGCACTGCCGAGTTCCATGCAGGAGCGGTGATGGCTGCAAGGACGACCATGCAGCAAGACAAGGACGGCAAGGAGGCGCGTCCTCAAGGGGAGCACAAGGGGCTCCACACCTCAACAGAAGGGGAGCAGCTACGACAGCGATTTGAGGGCCAAAATGTGGCCGCTCAACTGTTGGCACGGGGTGCCGGCAAGTCACGTGCATAGGGCTCCGCCTCATGGACTGAGGAGAAGGAGAGTGGCGGTAAAGGGCCGCGCTCTCAACCGAAGAAAAACGCGCTCCGGGCTACAGAGGTGGTGAACCGGGGCCACAAGGAGGGCACAAAAGGTGCCGTCAAGTCTCAAGAGGAGGCGTCGCTGGCGGCTCGGAGGACCACGCAGCAGATTAAGGACGCCGTGAGGGCAGGTCCTCAAAGTGAGCCAAGGCGGCTCGGTGCAGCAGCGGACCGGGACCTAGAGCACCGCGCGGCGGAAGGCCGGGAAGTGGGTGCACCGCAACAAAAGTGGGCAGAGGAGGTCCGGAGGACTGTGTAACAAAGGGAGAGCGGCAGCAAGTGGATGATCTCTCCATCGGAGCAAAACATGCTTCGAGCGACTAAGCAAAGGACCAAGCCGCAAGGTGCGGTCAAGGCGTTGGTGGCTCCAAGTCCTCAAGGAGGAGGAAAAGCACCCAAGGGGTATGGAACGGAGGATGCGACGTGCAGGCCGGCATCTCTGGAATCCGCAAATGAGACAGATGAACCATGCAACATGCATAGGTTGGGATAAAGGAGTGGGATCTCTGGTTCTCCAACTTCTCCCAAAGAGGGGGAGACTATGCATGAGGAGTGCGGCGAGGGAGCCGAGACCAAAGGACAGGCACCAGAAGCCCTCTCCAAGGGGGAGAGGCATGCACGTTTGGGACGTGGAGCAAGACGGCGGCAGCAGCGTAGGCGGCGGCTTAAGGAGCAGTCGCAGCTGCAGCACCACGGATCCCGCGAGGCTGGTTGCAACAAAGGGCAAGCCAAAGCTGGCAGTGCAAGCGACAACATCTTGGTCAAAACGGCACGCGTAGAGGCGGTGTCATCAAGGGCCAAGATCAGCATCAAGGAAGCACTACAGCAATGTGGGAGAGGTGTGCTAGCATGCTGGGTCAAGTTTGCAAGGTGCCAAGGGTGCTAAACACACAATAATACCCAAGGCACACTCGGAGGCGCTTGAGGACTCAAAAGGGAGTCCGAGGTCTCTGAAGACGGGGAAGGACTCCGCAAAGGGTTGCGGGTCTCCCATGTGAGAGGGAGCAGTCCAGCAAGGAGACAATTACTCCTAGCTCATCTCAGGGAGGTGGCCGACTGCCGCGTCAAGCAGCAATACCAAAACAACAAGGGTCACAAGGTAGGCCATGAGGGTGCTGCCCAGTCCCATACGGGGGCACAAGTGACTACAGCGTGGAGTAAGGCATCTGCCGCTATGTGTTGTGATTGGTGGAGGGCAGCTAAGGAGAGTTGCTCACAGTGGCAGCTTGGCCGGGCAGCAGAGCATGGCAGATGTTCAAGGACAGGGCATCAAGGCTGCGGTGCAAGGGGGAGATTGTTGACATGGTGTGCCCCTTGCCATGAGTGCCGTTGATCGTACTCCCTGGTTCGACCACTGAGGAGTGGTCGAATACCTGATCTGACTTTAGATTTGGATTCCTTGGATTTTTCCATGCAGGATCAAGCTTTGAATCGCTCGATTTGAGTGAGTATTCAGAAAGTTAGCCTAGCCCGAAAATCGGGTCTTGGGCGTGTGGAATCTGGTGCCCGCCATAAGTGGCGGGATAATCTACCGCCAGTGATCCTAGTTCGTCTCCAATGGGCTCCAAAGGCACATGTGCCATGAAGGAATGAATGAGGATGGTCCCCTGGACCAAGGCATGCCCCTCCCCATGTTGGGATGACAGGAAGGGCGCTTCGACAGACCACCGTCGAAGCGCCTCCCGTCACTCCCGTTCGTGGGCATCGTGGGCGGCTCGGTTCCACCAAGGGTTACTTCGACGGCCGTAGCAGGGGCTCTACTGCTCCGATTTGGACGTGCTTGGATGCGTTGGAAAGCTACAATCACAGGCTATAAGAATCAGATGTAATCTCACTATGCTAACTAACAAAAACGTGTTTCGATTCAGATCTACTGAATGCGATGTGTTCTGCCCACTCACATCCGTGATCCTTGTGCTCCACACTCTTCACCATTGGTGTCCATTGGCTGCCCAAACCTTGGTAGCGTGAACCACTGAGAGCTAGGCATCCTTGAGGGTGCCTCTACACCCACTAGAGCCAACAGGATGTTTGCTCGGAGGGACCAGCGGATGGAGGCGATGTGTCGCCCAAAAATGGCAAGGAGGAAAAACTCACCACTCCCCAACACAACAAGAGGGATATTGATGAGCCGGAGTGAACGAGGTCACGAGGAAACAACTCCTCAAAGAAGAGAGCGTCGCATGACTCGATGATGCAGTGACAGGAGGGATCCCAGAAGCGCCAGGCTGTGGACTGATACAGGAAACCAAAGAAGGTACAGGGATGCCTGCAAGGGAAGAGCTTGTCGCCCTGCTATGGGACGAGCAACCACACGATCGCCATGCAGCCCCAGACACTGTCCGGACGGAGGTGAGCCCACTCACGACACCAATGTTGGTATAGCATGGACTGGCTGTGAAGGGGTCTGTTAGGAATCCAGTTCCAAACCCACGTCATGTAAGTCATGGCCTCATAATAGAAGCCATCAAAGAGACCAAACTCGACCTGCATGGTGCGGTTCCACCCCTCGAATACGCTGTTTTGGGCTAGATTGTGAGTCACCAACGTCTCATGATGTATTCCATGGGAAGCGAGGAAGATCGTGGTCTCTCCCATGAACTCGCCACCGTGAATAGAGTGGAAGTGGCAAAGAGGGCAAACACTCTCGCACTCTACACCACCAAGCCAGTCCCGAGTGGTGGCACTGACATCGCTCTTCTACCAAAGACAAAAGACCAAGCGACATTGGGAGTAGTTGTGGGTGAGGGTCAGGACATAGCGTCCATGCTCTCCAACGGACTCCGTTGGAAGGGGATCCATGACATCAGAATGGACCAAGTCCATAGGGATGGACGCAAGAGAGGAGGATAGAGGGTAAGTGGACTGGTGAATCTTCCCTTCAGCACAACCAATGCACTCATTGGAGCACAGCTAGGGAAAGGAGGCTAGATCAAGGTCCTTGGCTGGCTAGGTGCAGAGCATGCTAATCGATGACAGCATAATGGACATGGAAGAGGTGGCAGTGTAGGAGGCGTGTGTGCAGTAAAGAGAGTATACCGGTGACAAACACGTGCCTTGTGTCACTGGACGAGGAGGGGACGGGTTGAAGTGTGGACACAAGGCACATGCCACAAGTTGCCATGGCAGTGGCATCAGGATGGCACGACCGGATGGACACAACAAAACAATGCCAACACCACGCGAGTGAGTTACCTCCATGCTCATGCGGTCAAGAGCACTCATGGATAGGAGGCTAGCTCACCACTGGGGACAAAGATGACGTCGATCACAATGACACCTCTAGCAGGACCACGAAAACAAACGACGCCAACGCCGCAAACTGGTGAAACCTGACCAGAGCCCGTCTTGATACCAGAGACATCGGCAACGAGACCAAGCACACTGAAGACTTTACAAGAGACTGTTACGTGATCTGTGGCCCCAGGGTCAATGATCCAGGGTCCAGGTCTCGGCAGGGTCCTCGACCGGTGTCCCAGGTTACTAACAGTCACAAGAAAGCAAGCAAGAAATGCATACGGAGTGTACAAGGGTGAAAAATGAGACTGCCAGTCGTCAAGCCATGCATAGTTGTAATAGAGAGGGGTAGGATAGGTGGGCATGGGAGAGGATGGGTCAGGCGTGGAAGCAGGACACGACCGCATCTGAGACTCAATCATGCAAGGTAGGGCAGGTGAACATGAGGTGAAGCAACTCGCACTTTAGTGGGGGGAAGGGCAAGGAAGGCCGAGCTCGAGCACGATAAACTGCTCCAACTGGTGCTCACGAGTAGAGGGCTCGGGTGCGTAGACTAAATATGGTGTGGCAGCGCCGGAGCCCGGAAAGAAAAAGGGTCGCGCCGGTAACGGAAGGCGGGGAGGGGGGGACGACTGCTGCAGATGGTGTTGTTGTAGGACCCATAACGGCGGGACCGGTGCGGATGTCGCAGGAATGGGGCTGCTGGACGAGGAGGAGGCACCTCTTGTGACGATAGCAACGGCAGCAACGGCAAGACAGCGCTCATGCTGGCAATGCATAGTGGTGATGTCATGTGCCTAGTCTGTTAGGAGCCAGCACGTGTACCATCTGTGCCCAGGCTGACCATCGTCATGGCACACCGAGCTGCCACCCCTGGACCCAATTGGCTACTGCTGCTGGCCCTTCTCACCCTTGCGCTTCTTCTTCCCTAACAGTGAGGAGATGGTAAACACAGGTGCGGAGTGAGCAGCAATAGCCATGGAGGCTACGGCTAGGGAGGCGAGAGCCTTTGTGCACTGGATGTGTGACTCAAGACAAGCCTCCTCAATCTTGAGGAGCAATTTGTATTACCAGGGTAAGAGGGTGCCCTCAACCGCCATCGTGCTGAGGATGTCCTGAGAGTGGTGGACGAAGACGTCAGCGAATATGTCGGTGGCCCCTTGCTTGATGGTCAAGAGCGTAGAAAGTGGGGGTGGAGCGACGTCGTCCAAGCAAGCGAGGATGTCCTTCGCTCGCTGCCAGTAGCAGGTGATTGACTCCGTCTCCCCCATGTGTAGGGAGTTGAACTCTTGAAGCAGGCGGTTGGTCTCACCTTTGCTGGAGAGACGATGCGAGCGTTTGAGAACGTGCCACGTAGTTGGGGGGGTTTGGAGTCCCAACGGTGGTGAAGTTACCAAGGAAGGGCTCAAAAGCAAGGCGTGCAACTAGAGGGGCGATGGGGACAAGGGAACGCACCTAATCGGCCTAGCTGGAGTCGTAAGGGAGAATGTAGCATGGCCACAGGGCCTCGCCTTGCGCCCAGGTACAAAAGCTAAGCTCCTAGCTCCGGAACTACTCGCCGGCCTGGAGCTGTAGGGGTAGGGACTCAAAGTCCTTTGGCCTACGGCCGGCACCCAAAGTGGTGTCGAGGACTGAAGACACAGTCTAACGTCGGCACCGGGTGTACTGTTGCGCCAAATAGTGTGTGGTGGCAGAGACGATGAGACTAGCATGCCCAGACTCTGTGGTGTCAGCAATAGCAGCAGTGCTGCAAGATGCTGTGTCAGGGCTTCGAGCTTCTGGCGAATGGCAGTCATAGGGTCTGGCGCGCTAGCATGGCCGGCAAGAAAGCCTTTGGGTTGATGTTGCGGTTGCTGCCACTGCTAGAACTATTACTGCTGTTGTTGCTACTGTTGATGATACTGCTACTGTAGCAGTGTTGGTAGTTGCTGTTCCTGTTGTAGTTACATTTGTTGTTGCGGCTGCTACTATTGCTTCTTTAAGAGAGACTACTGTTACTATTGTAGTTGCATTCCTTGTTGCGGCTTCTCTACCTGCAATGGTGGCCGTTGCTGTTATAGCAATTACTGTTGTTTCTATTGTTGTTACTCTTATTACAGCTACTGCAGTTGCTACAAGAAGGGGGGCAACAGTGGGTCCTCCAACAGAGGAGGACCCCTTGCCACTAGGGCTTGCACTCATGGTTACCACTTTATCTTTTTTTTTGTTTTGTTTTCCTTTCTTTTGTTGTTTTTTGTTTTCCTTTTCCTTGCTGCTGACGTCCGTAGTGATATAAGTAGTGATGTTGGTTTGTTGCTACTGACGTCACTAGCAGTTTGCTATTGCTGATGTGAGCAACATGGTGCTATCGTCCTTCACGCCGCCTTGCTGCTGTTGCTGCTTTTCTAGCTATTAAAGCCGCTACTCATGGGATGCCTACAACTACGGGTTCTGTGAGTGCTGGTTGCTGCAACTACTACGGCTGCTACGACTGCTACGGCTGCTGTGAGTGCTACGTCTACTGCGGCTACTACGGTTGCCCTGTTTGTTGTGGCTGGTGCGGCTGCTGTGGCTGCTATAGCTCTTGCAATGCCGTGATTGCCGCGGCTGCTTTGGCTGCTTTGGCTCGTCAGGGCTGCTATGCCTGCTACGGGGCTACGCAGCTGCCACGACTGCTACAATTGTTATGGCAGCGACAGTTGTTGTAATTGCTACGGCTATTGTAGTTACTGTGGTTGCTGCGGCTGTTGCAGCTACTCCACCTACTGTGGCTGCTGTGGTTGTTATAGTAGTCACGGTTGCGTTTTTGTTGCTGCTACAACTGTGGCTCTGGCACAGCCGCAGCTACTGCTTTGGCTGTTGTAGCTGGTTGTTGCGGCAGACGCAGCTACGCAGCTACTGCTATTGCACAGCTGCTACTGCTGTGACTGCTGTAGTGCAAGCTGGTGCTGTTGTCGCGGCAGTAGCAGCAAAGGAAGGGAGGAGGGTAGGGAGTCAAGGGACTTCCCTTGTCTGACACCATTGCCGCGTGCGTAGGTGCCGCCACGCCATCGCCCGTCAGTTTGCCAACTGCGAGTCCACCAGCGCTACCGCCGTCACGGGGTCACTGCTGCAAGAAACCTTTTGACAGCATTTCCCCGGCGTTGTGAGAATTTTGACAATGCCACCCGGCGAGAAAACTTTGCCAGGAAAAATCTGGCAGAGTTTCCCTTACATGGGCGCGTTTCTAGGACCGTTGGCATAGACAGGGACCTGTACGCTTCCCTACTGCTCAGATATGTTGCTTCTGCTGTGCTATGGCTCTGATACCAAGATGGAAACTAGTCTAGAGCAGCTGGTTGGGGCTATGATATGGTTTGAGGAGGCATGGTCCCACCCTCGTAGCTTTGCAATGCTGTCCCCTCTAGCTACTATGGGACACGTGAGAAAAACTGGACACTAAGGAGTTAGCCCCAAAAAGGCAGACCCGACGAAGAAACGTGTGATTAGCAACTGAGAATGAATAGAACTGAGAGACCCCTCACAGAACTAGGCCTAGCTCAGCTCAGTAGAGCTGGTCACTTAAACTACCAGCCAATCAGGAAATTCTCTATTTCTTGGGCAGGCTGAGTTTTCTCGGTGAGCCCTTGTCAGGCAGCCAACAGCCCCCAAACCCGGGCGTCGTCCGTTTTTCCTGAAAACTAGACTACACCAAGATACCCATGCAGCCAATGCAGTCCTGCAGTTGGAATCATCAAGAAAAATGGCAGCAAGGAGTTGTGACCACCTAAACCCAGATAGTGCCTAGGCCGAGTTCACCCCAACCACAACTGTGTTCGAAAAATCTGAAAGTCGGACCCTGGACCAGACGTCACGCTGCGAGTACAATGGTACAGTCAGCTCTTGCGCAGTACGGGTGCGGGCAGCAATTGCAAAGGCAATGACCACTAGCGGCGTGATCGCTGTGGAGGTCCACCGATAGAGCTGAGCATGTCTCACAGTTGGGGAGAGGCTCCAGCAAGATGCGTGCAAACCTTGGCATGCTTTGGCTCGACCGGATAACGCTCCAAGAGCGTCCCATCTCGCCGTCAGTCATCTGCACGCCGATGTACACGAGCCGAGATGACACAACATAGCACAATGAGAGGAGTGCAAAACCCAAAGGTGTTTAGCATAACAGAATTGAAGTCTCCATTAGAAGTTTAAAGACTGTAAAAACTTCATCATTCCATTTCTAGATCAAGATGAGAATGAGATCTCAACATGGAGTATAGTTTGAGATTGAGATTTTCTCAATCTTGAACTTTGAGATTGGGAATCTCGTTCTTACTCCCAAATTGGTCAAGACAAGATCAAGATTCTTACTCAGTCTCGAAGGCCGAGCCTTAACCTCCGTGACGTTGATCACTTGATCGACAGATACTTTCGCTGTTAGCGGGCCACATCTATACGTGCTCCAAGACGTCGCGGCTAAATGAGGGGAAGTGTAACGTACCAGACGTACACGAGTACCTAATGTGTCCGAGTTGGGATTTTTGTCATTACACAAATAGCCCACGTCTCATCGAGACCTCAATTTTCACTTCGATCGTGCTGGGAAATTTCCTCAACGACCCTCGCCTTTTGGTAAACCTTCTTGCACTATCTCACAACTTTGTCCACTTTCAAGAGTCGACGACAAAAGTGTCATGACCTTTCAGTCAACTTCTCAACACATCAAAAAACATCGAGCTTCAAAGAGATGCATCCCACATCTTCACCATTGATCTTCAAAGCTGCCAAAGTCCTCGGCGGAGCTTCTCAATCCAACTACTCATGATGCGACTCCACACGCGTCGCTCTAGGATCGACCCAACGACCTCGAGTACGTCTCATTTGTAACACGACCCTTGAATACATGTGTTCGATTATTGCGGCACTTGTATATTGGTGTTTGATCATTATGACACTTCTCATCGAAGTAAAGTTATCGTTTTTAGTCAATTTTTCAATGTCGTGAACTCTCAAACCGTGTTGTGCCTCACTGCTTTTATTTGTTCACTGTCTACTGCTACGTACTAGATGTACACGCATCCCTAATCTTCTCGAGTGGGCTGTTATGTTACTAAAAGCAGCCTATCACGTCGCAAGGACCATGATGTTCACTCGGATGGCCAAGGGGAAACTGGCCAACTGCCCCGTGCTGAGTGGATATTCCTAAACCTTCTAACAGCTTCAACCACTCTCGCAAACCTACAAACAAAAGTGTTACAACCTTTCAGTCAAGATCTCGACAACTCTCAATGAATTTGGATTTGTAGAGATGCATCGCGCATCTCCACCATCGATTCTTGAAGACTCCCGGCTTCTCGGCAAACCTTCTTGAATCTGACCACTCATGACACAAATCCATGAGCATTGGCCAACATTCTACCCAATGCCCCCAACTATGCTTCATTCGTAACTCACTTGTATATGTATGTCCGATCATTTCAACAGTTTTCATCAAAGAACACTAACCGCTAATAATAATTTGCAAAAGTGTCCCAAGTTCTACATCGTGTTCTCCCTCGCAACTTCTACTTGTTCACCATCTGTGCTTCGTTTGGTATCAGAGCACGGCGGTGCTCGAGAGTCATCTGACTACTTCACCCATCCAGAGGACTACATCGCAAAGACTTAAGTGCATCTCGCACGTCAACACTTTGCAGACTTCGCGACTACAACATGAGGCAAGCAAGTGCAACTGACGACCAACAGCGAGTCTTTGACGACGACTTTGATGATAGAGGAGCACAACGTGCCGATGCACACGAACCCCAAAGTGACAACGAGCGCCGGCAGGGTAGGCTTCACGGCAGATGGAACTGCCCCTACGGCTTTGGCGACCAATCCGGTTACGCATTCAATAGTGATCAACCAGCTGCCCCTACAAACAGGACGACAGAAGGAATGACGGGTGGCATTGGACGATAGGTGCGGATCAACGAGTACTGGCAAACAGGATCTCCACACTCGAGGGCATCAACAGCCACCTCCTCCAACAACTCAACGTCGCAATCGAGGCTCTTCGCAAAGCAAGCAGGCGTGAAGCGGTGCTCAGTGAGAGAAATTCCCAACTCTCGAGTGAACTCAGAATTCGGCTGGCTTCACCAGAACCGTTCGACCCTGCAAACTCAAAAGGACCAAGGGATTGGATGTGGCTGATGGGTATGCAGGTGTACTTCATCGCTGCAAGGGTCAACGATGATGAAAAGAAATTTGACCTTGCGGCTGCGCATTAGCGTGGCACGGCGTTAAGTTGGTGGTCCGACCTAAAGACCATCCAACGGCAGTAGGAGACCGGCAGAGCATCATCAGCTGCTCACAGCGCCTGTCTCACATCACCGACCACTGGTGTTCTACCCTTGGAGCAAATCAACCCACAGTGGCAAGACACACTGATGCCACCAACAGACTGGGACGAATTCTCGTGCGCAATGCTCGCACACTTTGGACGCCTGAACAAAAAATCTGACGCACGATAGAAACTCCAGCGACTACCTCAGTAGTCCAACACCATAGAGTACACGAGTAGATTCTCCAAGATCATCACCGGAGCAGACATTGCTCCTGACAGATTGTGTTTTGACTACAACAACAGCCTCAAGTAAGATATCCGGTGAGCAGTCGCTATTTTCGGTATCCATAATGACTTGCCACGGATGATCGCAACAGTAGAAAGGATCGACAGCGCCAACTACAACGCTCATATCTAGGAATCCTATGGCTGGCAACCTCCTAACCACAATTATGGTGGAAATGGAAAAAACCAGTCGATGGACTCCTTCACTCTGGTGGAAAAAGACACCGTCAACCACAGAGACACGCAAACTTGCTACAACCGCGAAAAAGCTGAGCACATCACTTGAAACTGTCACAGCAAGCAGTAGGCCAAAATGGGGGGGAATTTATAGAAAAATGATTCGGGAAACAGCAAGGACAGTAGTAAAAGGCGCAACTCTTTTCCTCGAGCAACAACGTATGTCGAACGATTGCCCATCTGAACGGCCCTCATCCCCGTTGAGGGTTTCTTTAGATCGCAAAGTTCGACAAAGGGTACGAGGACAACCAATCGACAATACTGCTAAAAGTTCAGCCTCAAGGATGCAGAAGTCGCAGAACAATACTAGCACTATAGAGTAGAGGAGCTTCACATAACTTCATAAGCAATAACATGGCTTGCAAGCTGGGTTTGCATGGGGTATTGGAGGGGAAAACTGTCGACGGGAGACTACAGATACAGAGACTCCAAGAACCACTACGATTAAAAGTGGGAGATCTTTCAGATGTAAGAGTCCGGAGGTCTTGTCCAATGAGTGATCACAAAATCATCCTCACACAAGATTTTTTGTACTAGCACAATCCGCAAGTCAACTGGAACATCGGCAACATCTACGTGGAGATAGACGGTGCCAAACCACAACTTCCGAGTGTAGGATGGACGTCGACAGCGGAAGCAACAGAGGTGGAAGCAGTAGAGGAAGTCATAGAAGCCGAAAAGTGACAACCGATGCAACCGATACCGCTCAACGTGGCCAAGCACTGTATGCAAATAGGAGCTCGTGCATGGCTCGTACATCTTGAGTCAATGGGAGAAGCAAAAGTGGCAGATGTTGACTCATCATCGGCCCCATCAGCCTCATCGGCCTTGACGAAGTTCGCAATGGTACCCGAATATTTCGCAGCACTCATCGAGGAATTTGCAAACGTCTTCTCCGACCAACTCCCGAAAACCTTCCCTCCTCAACGAGACATCGACCATCGCATCGAGCTGAAGCAGGGCAGTAGACGTACCGTCCGAGGGGCTTATCAGATGAGCAATCACGGGCTCATTGAGCTAAAAAAACATCTTGACAAGATGCTCGGTCAGGGGTTCATCCGCCCTTCCACGTAAGAATTGTCAGGATGGAATTCGCATGGATGCGGTCTCGACGAGGGTCTGATAGCCTCTATTGGATCACGTCTACTGTTTTGGGCGAATCTGAGACTGAGCGTGAGCTTTCTGGTCGCCTCACGCTATGTGAGCAGGAATTTAGAGACAGTCAGTTTGCGAAGGGAATAACGTCGTTTTTTGTTATATTTGAACATAAACATGATCACAACATTTATAGGGCTAGTCATGAGCTTTCCAACGCACTAAACCGCACACGATTCAGCCAAGCGTAGCCCAAGTTATGCTTGCCGAAGCGCAGGTCTCACCCACCACAGAAACGCCTAACGCTTCCATGGCGCGCACACGCCGTGGCGCCTTCCTTCACGTGCGAAGTGCCTTTCCCAAGGCGCAGGTCCACTTGCACGTGGTGTAGGGGTCCCCTGCACTGTTTCCACGCACCCTACCCACGTTTGGGTCGAGTTTGGTGATGGGGTGTGACGAGGTTCGAAACCTGTCCGCGGACCTGCAGTCAGAATTTTGACTAAGTCCCCGAGTAACAAAACGTACTCCTGAGTTTCGGACGTCGAGCCAGGATTTTGGCGAAGTCCCTCAGTAACAACCTGCACTACTGGATCCGGTGGATGATCCACCTGATCAGGCGGATCATCCACGGGACGCCTCGGCAGGCCTATCGGAGCATTTTCTCCACATGGTAGTTTTGTTACTCGATCCGGTCGATTATCCACCGGATTTCGAGTCGTAGCCAGCTCCCAGAGTCGCTACGCACACCCCAACTCTGGAAGGCCATATCTCCCTCGATACTTGTCCGATTCCACCGAAACAACTTCCACCGGATTCAGCGACTCGTCAAATTTACGGGGCAATCCTCCATTTTAATATCCGAGCAATTGTCGAGTCGCCAGATCCGCCGGAGCGGAATTAGCACTTTCTGGCGGCTCGTCGGCGCCTCCTGGCGCCGCACTTGGGCATGCGGAGGGGCAATTTTTCAACATTCTCCCCCTTGCACCTGCCATGCCCGCTGCTCCAGCTTGCTCTTACTCATCTTCCGCTGCGCCCTCCAGCCCATCATAGCTGGTCATCCCAAGTCCGGCCACGCTCATCGCGTGCCGGTCCGCGGGTTGCGCTTTGGTCAAGCAATCTGCAAGCATGTTGTGCGTGCTGCAGTGCTGCAGCACCACCTGCCCCTTCTCGACCATGTCCCGTGCGTANCAGTCTTGCTTCCTGCTGCACCACGAGACCGCTGCACCAGCGAGGAAGAACACGTAGCCGGATGTGGACTTACGCTTGTCCACATCGCCAGCGTAGTCTGCATCCGTGTAGCAGACCAGGCGCAAAGGGTCCGCCCGCCCTTTGCCTTCGAACCTCAGGCGCGCGTGCCGCGTCGCCTGCAGGTAGCGGAGGATGCGCTTGACCGCCTGCCAGTGTAGTGGCCCTGGACCGGCCACGTACCTGCTCACTTGGCCCACCGCGTAGGCCAGGTCCGGTCGAGTCGCCACCATGGCGTACATGAGGCTGCCCACCGCTGATTGGTAGGGCACCCCTGCCATATCCTCCCACTCTTCTTTTGTTTGCGGCGCCATTGCCGCACTCAGTTCATAGGTCGTGGAGACAGGACTGCATACTGGTTTGCAATCCTCCATGCCGTACCGCTTCAGCACCTCGGCCACGTATTTGGCCTGTCCCAGCTCAAGCGTGCGCGCCCTCCGGTTCCGCGTAATGCTCACCCCGAGGTAGAACTCCAGCTCCCCCATGTCCGACATTTGGAACCTGCTGCTCAGCTGCTCTTTCAGCTGCTGTAGGCTCGGCAGGTCTGAGGAGCACAAGATCAGATCGTCCACGTAGAGTGCGACAATCTGATGAAGCTTCTTGCTGCGCTGCACGTACACGCTGTGATCCGCGTCACAGCGCTTGAAGCCGATTTGTGCCATGAAGCTGTCCATCTGTTGGTACCAGCATCGGGGCGATTGTTTTTGCCCATACAAGGACTTCCGCAGCTTGCACACCTTGCCCTCCAGCGCCTCCACCCCTTCTGGCACCTCCATGTAGATTTCTTTATCGATGATGCCATTAAGAAAGGCCGTTTTTACATCCATTTGGTGGAGCTCCATGTCCTTCGCGGCTGCCACCGCAAGGATCGCCCGGATGCTTGTGAACTTGGCGACAGGGGCAAACGTCTCGTCGTAGTGCTCGCCCTTACGCTGTGCGTACCCCTTCGCCACGAGCCGCACCTTGTATTTATCCACCACACCTTCCTTTGTGAACTTGGTCTTGAAGACCCACTTGGAGCCGATGACCTTGGCGTCTTTCGGCCCGTCAACCAGCTGCCACGTGTCATTTTCAGCAATGGACGCCAACTCCGACTTGATGGCGGCGTCCCACTCCTTCCCCTCGGGCCGCGCAAGCGCCTCTTGCATGGTTGTCGGTTCCCTTGATGCAGCCAGCATGCACCGCGTCATGCCGATCCATCGACCGGTGCCTGCGTCGAAACGCTTCCCCGCTTTCCGCTGCCTCCCACTGCGGCGCGGCAGTCTTGGCGGCGTCTCATCGCTCTGCTGCGATCCTTCCGACTCAGCCCGCTCCGGTGAATCATCGACCGGACGGCTCCCCGAGGATT